>JAEQBH010000006.1:1800000-2055998 GCA_016808115.1 Tetrastigma voinierianum | reverse complement strand
AAAACAAAGTCAATGGAGTAAATCTCCTGTTTTTATTATCTGCAACTTCTCTTGTGAAATCTGGACCCAAAAGCAAAGTCAATGGTGTAAATTTCCCAATGAGACAACGGATTGCTTCAACACACCAGACATCCAAAACAGCTCATCAATGATGAGAATCTTTCCCCTGACTGATACATAAGCAACATTCAACCTTGACAACCACTAGGAAAGAAAGGAAAAAAAGAGGAAAAAAGAAGGGGGAAAATACCCAAAGAAAGTACCATTAGGGAGCATTGTCTTGAGAAGTATTTTCTAGACACTTCTCAGCTAAGAGTTTCCTTGTGCTACCTGACACTGCAACCGTTGATGCAAAGCAAACAATGAAACACATTGACCATGTCAATCAAGCCCGTGGAAGCTCTTAAAGAAGCAATAATTCCAGTGATTGCAAGCACCCCCAAGCTCTAGTTCTACAACAGAAAACTCACTAACGCAAAAAGACCCAAACATCAATCTTTGAGAACACCAAACTTCATGCCAAAATTTGATGCACACCCACTCCCCATCAAATTAACTAGTGAAATCTTGAGAATAAAATAAAAATAAAAATCCATCCTCCCTATCTTTCCAAAGCTTGTCACCTATTGAGTAAACATGTCCTCAATCTCACACATTTACATCCATCTTTTATAAGCATGAATCTTAAGAAGTTGTTAGCTAGCAAATTTCTATATCAAGAATAACCAAACTTCTAATACTCAAACCATGATTAAAAACCTCATCCACAGCCCACCCCAAACTTCGGGGTTTGGCATAATCAAAATAACTACTTTGGTTTGGGTTCCACCAAGGAGTATTGAAGATATGTTGATGAGGCTTGTAAAAGCTTAAGCTCACCGAAGTATACTAGGTATACAAAAGGGAGCCAAGCAGTAACATAACATGCACTAAAGGTTTTCTATTAGCCCCTTCACTACTCAAGATACAAGGAATAGACACATGTGGTGGCCCTTTACACCAATGCGGCCTAAAGTTTGATGGAAGGAGTGCTTTACTCATATGACAAGAAAATGAAGGTTTATACACACACACACACGCACACGCGCGTATGTATGTATATAGTAAAAGTGGCATACATATTGATTATCTTTAAGAGGCATAGGACAAACAGCATAGGGTCAAGGCATCACACACTAGCATCACCTAGCAACTTACCATGCATAACGGCATGTGGCTGCCTTGCATGGGTGGCATTAAAAAAACAAATAGAAAAAAATCAAAATATATTAACAAGTTGAAAAGGTAAAATATGATGTACACAAAATATACAAAACACATAACAAGGAAACAAAACAAACACTAAGCAATACAGCAAAAATATGCCTTAAAGTTTAAACAAAAGAAGAAAAATAAAAGAGACCCCCATCTAGCAACATGCATGCAAACCAAAATTGCTAAAGTTTGACTAAAAAAGACCCTTTTACCCAAAATTCAAGTCACTTTTTCAACTTCAGCTTGAACCCTCGAAGACAACTTTCCCCTTGCTTTTCTCCTTAATTCTCTCTTTCCACTTGACAGAAAGATTAACTGAGCTCTCAGCCCAAAATTGCTTTCACTGGACGAGAAAATTTTTGGATGCGGCTTTGGTGGTCAATGGGGCAATTGACTCAATTTTCAAAAGGAAAAATAGTGTTGCCCTGTGCAAGCTAAATCTAGAGAAAGCTTATGACCATGTGGAATGGTCCTTGCTGCATTTCATTTTGGAGAAGATGGGCTTTGGTAGAAGATGGGTTTAATTCATTAAGTGGAGCATCTCCACAACTAGCTTCTCGGTATTGGTTAATGGGTCTCCTCATGGCTTCTTTCATAGCTCCAAAGGCCTTCAGTTGTTGTGGATGCTTTCATTGGAAAGAAGTACAACCATAAATAGCAACAAATAAGGGTGTTCAATTCAGTATTCCTATTTTAAATATTATTTTAATTAGGCAGTAATACTTTCCATTAATAAGGGAGGGCTAGTATATTATTATTTCCTATTAAGTAGTCTTCCTAGATAGGATCTTTTACCTTCTTGTAATTCCTATTTAAAGGAGCAATTAATACTCAATAAAGGCATGGATATTTTCAGTTAAATCAAAGAAAGCAGAGGAGAGTTGGTGATCTCTTTAACAAATCACTATAGATTCCTCAAGGAAAGGAAGGAATAAGGGGAAGCAAGAAAATCTTCCCGTTAACCGACTTGTGAGCAGATCCTATTTATGGGCCCTTAACAATTTGGTATCAGAGCCAATCGTCATGGGTGACTTTGAGCAATTGAAAACTAGGGTTCATGGTTTAGAGCTCAAACTAGTAGAAAGCAGCGAGGAGGTCCAATTGAGGCGCTTGCTGGAGTTACATTTTTCTAGCAAGGAAAAGAGTTCAAAAGGAGCAGCCACAGATTACCACCGATCAGATCTGGCAGAATCAACAAGTGAACAACATGTCGCTGCCCAAAACACGATTGTTCCCAAATACAGTAGGCTGGAATTTCCTTCCTATAATGGAGGTGAAGATCCTTTGGGACAGAAAACAGGGACAAGGTAGGATTAGCGGCATTCCACATGACAGAGGAGGAGCAACTTTGGTTTCGTAAATTGGAATAGGAAGAACCTGAGCTTAGTTGGGTCCAATTCAATTCTTATTGTCTTCTTAGATTTGGGCCTCCATTAACAAGCAATCCATCAGGCAAACTAATCAATCTCAAACAGACTGGAACTATAGATGAGTATCAGTGCCAATTCCAGACCCTCCTTGCAAGAGCACTTCAATACGACTAGACCAATAGGTTGACATGTTTAATGTGGGATTGGCGGCAGGCCTGAGGGTGGACATGGGGATGCAAGATCCCCCCCAATCTGGTTACCGCTATGAATTTGGCTCAAACTTTTGAAAGAAAATTGCAACTTAACCACAGAAGTATTAGTATAGGGTGATCTCAACCAGCATGGACAGCCCCAAAACCACTCATAACAGCCCTATCTTCAACAACCGCTCCATCTTCAGCAACTAGCCGAGAACTGAAACCACAAACTGACAGCAATCTCAAATCAGCATCCAGTGTGGGAAGCAGCACTGCTACCCCGCTTCATTAGACGCCTTGTTCATAGGGCTGAGATGGCAGAGCGCAGGCCAAGTGACAATGTTTTAATTCAGACGAACTTTATTCGGCAGGGTATAGTAAGAGACTTTTCTGCCTCCTAGTGGATGTGAACAAGAGGAAGATGATGATGAACCTCTCTTTTAAACCCCAGATTTCTCCATGCAATTTACTGTAATAAAAAACTCTCAAACTATGCAAATGCGTGCACAGGCAGCAGGGAAACCAATACTAATCCTTGTTGATTCCGGAAGCATGCACAATTTTATAAATGAACAAGCTGCCCTCCAATTGTAACTACCAATGGAAATCAAACCGTGACTACAGGTAGTTGTTGCAAATGGTGAAAGAGTACACAGCCCAGGGATATGTAAGGGAGTCCAAATACAGGTCAATTATGAATCCTTCTTTGTTGATTTGTTTGTGCTCGCAATGGATGGATTTGATGTAGTTCTTGGGGTAAAATGATTGAGCACTCTAGGCTCAATCTTATGGGATTTCAATGCATTAACAATGACCTTCCACTTGAACGGAAAGCAAGTCACTTGGCAAGGCAAAGTGGTGAGGGCAAAGTACCCACAATCTCATATGCTTGAGGATGAAATGACTCACACAACAACCATGGAAAGGCTCCTTGCTGACTTTGCAGAGATATTCCGAGAACCTAAAGGACTTCCCCCTTCCCAAGCTTTGGTGGATCATCAAATCACTCAATGTCAACTTCAGAACCAGTATTGCAGACTTTATCGCTACCCACATCTTTAGAAGGATGAGATAGAAAGGCAATGTGCTGCAATGCTGGATAAAGGAATCATCCACTCCCGCTGTTCCCCTTTTTCTTCCCTAGTCCTATTGGTGGCAAAGCATGATAGTACTTGGAGATTCTGTGTCGATTACAAGGAGCTCAATAACTGGACCATCAAGGATAAATTTCCCATTCCTATTGTGGAAGACTTGTTGGAGGAACTTCATGGTGTCCAGTATTTCACGAAATTAGATCTAAAATCAGGGTACTTTCAAGTTCGTATGACTTCTGATGACATTGAGAAAAACCGCCTCTGAACCCATCACAAGTAACTTTGAGTTTCTAAGTTATGCCATTTGGTCTCACAAACAATTCTACATCCACATTTCAATCCTTAATTAATGAGGTATTTATGTCCACCTTCGCAAATTTGTTTTTAGTGTTCTTTGATGACATTTGATTTATAGTAAAACATGGGTAGAACACATGTATCATATGCAGATTGTTTTTGAGTTGCTATGCCAACACATGCTCTTCCTTAAAAGATCCAAATGCTCCTTTAGAGAGCACCAGGTCCTTTACTTGGGTCATGTCATTAATGGCAAGGGTGTGATAGTGGACAATTCTAAAATCCAACCAATCAAAGAATGGCCCACCCCTCACCTCAATCTGCTAAGGCTCTACGTGGATTCCTTGATTTAAAAGAATATTAACGCAAATTTGTACAAAATTATGGCATGATGGTTGCCCCATTAACCAATCCTTGTTGAAGAAGAATGCCTTCAGTGGGACAAGGTTGTTGATATAGCTTTTGAAAATTTAAAGAATTTTTCCTCTCCACTACACCAGTTTTGCAACTACTAAACTTTGATCTTGACTTTACAGTTGAATTTGATGCATCCGGGAATGGGAATTGATGCTCTTTTACAGCAACAAGGACACCTAATTGCTTTCTTCGGTCGTAAACTAGGGGATCGACATTTGAAATTGCCTGCCTATGAACGCGAGTTGATTGGTTTAGCTTGAGCAGTCCAACACTGGCGACCATACTTGTGGGGAAGATCATTTGTTGTCAAAATTTATCATTGTACCCTCAAGTACTTGTTGGAGGAGCGACTTGTTACTTCTCCCCAACAACATTAGGTTAGCAAGCTGCTTGGGTTTGATTTTCTGCTGAATACAAAACAGGATCCTTAAATCACACAACAAATGCATTGTCTAGACACGACGAGGACACTATGCTTCTTGTGGAATTTCACGTCCTCAAAGCTACTCTTATTGATGACATCAAGAAAGAGCTGCTTCCAATCAACCGAATAGACAACATTGTTCAGAAAATTGGGGTCCGGGAAGTGCATACTCCTATTGGCTTTTTACAAATGGTCTTGTGATGTATAAGGACTGGCTCTATCTTCCAACTGTTTTCTCTTTGATTCCTTCCATCATCTCTAGTATCAATAACTCCACGCATGAAGGTATTCAGAAAACAATTTATCGCGCCCAAGCTGGTTTTCATTGGCAAGGTATGCAGGCCTCTATCAGGGATTTTATACAAAACTGATCTATTTGTCAACAATGCAAATGGGAAAATCTGCATCCAGCTGGTCATCTTCAGCCCCTTTCCATTCCAACACAAATATGGGCTGATATTTCCATGGATTTCATAGAGGGACTGCCCAAGGTTGGGGGCAAATCAGTTCTTTATGTAGTGATTGATCATTTCTCTAAGTACGCTCATTTCATCCCTCTTTATCACCCATACAACGCTACTTCTTTTGCTCGTCTTTTTCACTCACATTTTTTGTTTACATGGATTCCAAGAATCTATTGTTAGCGATAGGGATCCGATTTTTACTAGTACCTTTTGTAGGGAATTGTTTCGGTTACATGGTACCACCTTGGCCTTTTCTTCGGCTTATCATCCTCAATCAGATGGTCAAACTGAGGTGGTGAATCGAACGATTGAAATGTATCTCCATTGCTTTGTTGGGGATCAACCGAGACAGTGGGTTGATTGGCTTCCTTGGGCTGAGTATTGTTATAACACTTTCCATCATTCTTCTATAGGAATGACACCCTTCCAAGTTGTTTATGGCCTTGAACCTCCTCGTTTGTTGTCTTATGATCCTGGTTCTACTCTCGTTTGGATGAGATTGATCGTTCCTTACAAGAGCACGATGCGCTTTTGGCTGAAATCCATCTTCCTTTACAACAAGCACAGCTCCACATGAAGCAAGCTTATGACCAGAATCATCGAGAAGTGAAATTTGATCATGGGCAGTTTGTTTGGTAGAAACTTCAGCCTTCTTGTCAAGGCTCTTTGCGTCGCAGGGCTGTTCATAAATTAGCTCCTAAGTTCTATGGGCCTTTCAAGGTTTTGCAGCGAATTGGTGAGGTTGCTTATCAGTTGAACCTCAGAGCAGTCGAATCTGTCCATGATACTTTCCACATCCCTTGCTTAAGTCATTTTCAAGGGTGATCCGCTCCAACAACCCCCCTTACCACCGTTAAAGTAGAAGGCAAAATCTTTCCCCAACCTCAGTCTATTGTTCATTCCAAAATCAATCGAGAGGTGTAGCTGAAATTTAGTGGAATGTGGGCTAGCTTACCAATGGCTGAACTCACCTGATTCCTTTTGACTGTGTTTCAGGAAAACCTACTCCTGAATTCATTACGCTTGAGGATGCCTTTTACACCGCTTGGTGAGTAATGTTGTGGATGCTTTCATTGAAAGTCGTGCGCTGTAAGCAAGCAGCGACAAATAAGGGTGTTCAATTCAGTATTCCTATTTTAAATATTATTTAATTAGGCAAGAATACTTTCCATTAATAAGGTATGGCTTAATATTATTATTTCCTATTAAGTAGTCTTCCTCGATAGGAACTTTTACCTTCTTGTAATTCCTATTTAAAGGAGCAATTAATACTCAATAAAGGCATCGATTTTTTCAGTTAAACCAAAGAAATCAAAGGAGAGTTGGTGATCTCTTTAACAAATCACTATAGGTTCCTCGGGCTGTGGAGGAATAAGGAAGCAAGAAGATCTTCCCATGCAAACTTAATTTGTGACGGCATCCTATTTACAGCCCTTAACATCGCAAAGTCAATCCCTTATCACCTTATTTATTTGTTATTGTCATGGAGGCTTTTGGTCGAATGATTAAGCTTACAGTGGAGGGAGGTTTTTTGTCACCTTGTAAGGTTTGGTGGAAGGGCATGAGAAGGGTCAAGGTGTTCCAATTTTTTGTTTGCAGATGACACCCTAATTCTTTGCAAGAACTCCAAGGAACATGTCACTTTCCTTTGTTGGCTTTTGATGTGTTTTGAAGCTTTGTTAGGCTAAAATAATGAAAAGAGTGAACTCATTCCAATAGGAGATGGAGGGTGTGGAGGCTTTGGCTGCAGAGTTAGGGTGTAGGGTGAGAAACTTGCCTCTACTACTTACTTAGGCTTACTGCTAGGAGCTCGTTACAAATCTGTGGGTATTTGGGACAAAGTGGAGGACCATTCCAGAAGAAGGTTGGCTATACGGAAGAGACAATATATCTCGAAGGGTGCGAGGCTACATCCATTAAGAGCATGATATCAAGTCTATAGGCTTATATGCAGTCCCTTTTTTATATTCCAAGATCAGTGTAGTTGAGACTTGGATAAAAAACTACATTTAGCGAGCCCGCATAGTCCGTTTGGAAAAAGACGGGGGACGGTGTGAAGAACCTTGAGGCCTCAATAAGGCTTCAATGGAGATGGCGCTTGTCGTGGAGAGGATCCCTTTGGAATGGGGTATATGGGATGGGCAAGGCTTGGTGGGGTGGGGAAGGCGATTAGAAGGTGGTGCCTCTTTGTCAAGAAGAGCCTCTCCTTTTCTGCGGGTTGGGAATGGATGAGGGTGAAATTTAGGGAAGGATGCATGGTGTGGTGATTACATTTTGAGTATTGCTTTTCCGACTTTGTTTCTGTTGGCAGATTCTAAGGAAGCATAGGTTAGAGACTGTTGGAGTAGTTGTGTTGATGAAGAGGGATGAAACCCGTCTTTTATTAGATTTTTCAATGACTTGGAGGTAGAGGATGCAGAGAGGCTTATTGTGACGAAACTTAAGGTATGTTGGTTCCAAAATAGAAGATCGAGTTTATTGGGAGTTGTCTAAGATGGAGTCTTCAGTTAGATCAATGTATCGTTTCTACACTACACTCTCGTGTTTCTTTCCCTTGGTTTTGTTAGTGGAAATATGGGGTGTAGCCAAAGATAAACTTTTTTTTTTTTTATTAGGGCCAAAGATAAACTTTTTCACTTGGTAAGCAACTTTGCGAAAGGTTTTAACTCTTGATTAGCGGAGGGGTTGGACTCTTGCTAATAAATGTTGTCTTTGCATGGAGTGAGAGGAGATTGTGGACCATCTTCTTTTACATTGCGCTACAACAACAGTGTTGTGGGAGTTGTTGTGCTGTTGGGGGATCTCTAAGTCAGTTAGGGACACTCTCATGAGCTAGAAGAGTTTTTCCAAGGATAAGGAGTGGAAGAAGGTGCGGCGAATTGATACTTCTTGTTTATTTTGGATGGTGTGGAAGATGAGGAACATGATAGCCTTTAGATATGAATTGTTGTCTATACAAAAGTTAAAAGCTTCTTTTTTTTTTTATTTTGTGGTCGGAGACCGGTGCTGAATTTAGTGGATATACCCTATTTATTGACGGTGGGATGTGGTGACTAGGGTCTTTTTGTATAGGGGAGGCTTTTGTGTGCAGCTTTAGAGGCTGTTTGAGTCTCGGGGCTCCTTTTATTCTTTCTCACTTTCAGCTACTTTAATACATCTTACTCTTATCAAAAAAAAAAAAAAAAAAGGAACCCCATTGAAATGAGACATGGAAGAAGGTCTCCTTTTTTGCCTTCAGACTTCCTCAAAATGGGAGGCAACTTCTTTCTCAAAACCTTCCACAAGTAATCCCAAAAGCTTACTGAAGGAAATGAAATTTGTAAACTAAGAAGGATTCCAACTCCTAACAAGTTCTTACTAGGGTTGTCCTTTCCTAAAGCCTCCTCACTATATAAATCATATGCCACAAAGTCATCGCTATTGAGAGAAATTCTTGGAATACATACCACAAAATCCTCATTGGAAAACATTCATAAAGGCTCCACAACCTCCTCCCATTCTTTTCAAAGAAAAACCCTTGACTTGAGCCATGTGTTGAATAGAGGAGGGGAAAAACCATCCCTACAACAGAAATACAGAATACAAGAATTATTTGTGAAACCTCTTCGCTTCACATAAGAGAGCAAAATCTGTAAAAGGTCCTTTTTCATAAAAGATTTGAGTTATCAATATGATGCAGAGGTCTTAAAAAAGCCTCTTGGTTCCTTCCCCAGATAGTAGAGTAACCTTTGGGTTGCCTGCAACAAAATCACAAGGGCCCTCAACAGTAGCAACCTAATGGGGTAAGAGTGAAGTAGTCTCCAAACAAAAAGGAGTGACTTGGGTGAAAGGGTTTGCACAGCCAAAAGGCAAAGCAAGGGGCCCAAAGCCCTTAGGGCCTTCCAAAATTGTGAATAGTAGGTGAAAGAGAACTTGAATCCAATCCAACTACATTATGCCCACCAAGAGGTAAAAAATTACTTGAGATCCATCCCTTCAACTAGCCCATCAGCCCAAAGTTCTATTGCTACCAAAAATTGCACCAACTTGCAGAACAAGTAAAGATGCATTAGGATGATTTGCACCATTTTATATGCTTCCTGCAACCTCAGCCCCGCCATACTCCACTTCCATGTATGGCCTCCCTCATTGTCATTCCTAAACTCCAAGATTTCACAACCCTTTGGAACAAAAAAAATACACATGGTGGGATCTCCTATCATAGCAACACAAGGAAAATAAAGATCCTATTATCACATGCAAAATCCTAAGGTCCTTCCTTCCATTAGATCTAATTAGAATTCAAGTCCATCATAATTGAAATATCCACATCCTTAGCCATAAAATCATGGCACTCATTTTTTTTTTTTTTTTTTTTTTTTTTTTTTTTTGATAACGAGGGTCCCGCCGCCCACGCAAGATCTCGACTAATCCCCAGACCATAATAACTTCTACCAAACTACTGACACCGCAGAAGACGCAGCTTAGGCCCCGCAGCGGCCCAGGGACTCGAACCCGGGACCTCGCCTGGTGCGCAGATCTACTCCATCCGAGCTACGCTCCCAAGGTTCCCACCAATCTCACCCAAGAGCCGATAGCCTTTGTAATAACAAGTTCTATGGTCTACAAACTTCTAATTGCAAACTCTTTCCTTCATGGCACTTCAATAACACAATATTAAAATTTTCATTCAACCTCTTCTAGCCCAAGATATCAAAGAACCAGCCTGAGACCCCTATTGTAGGATCTCCTAACCTCGCAACTACAGAAGCAATTTCAAATGAATCTTATTCATCTTTAATTCTTCTTCCCACCTTGGTCAAATTGCCTCAAGTCACTCCTCCCTGCTTATAAAAACCACATCTCGTGCTAAGCAACACCTTTTCTAGGGGACTCCAACTGTGAAAGGCATCGTTTAGAGGCCTAGGCTTCAGTGCAACACCTACCCTTAGTTTGTTTACAAGGTCTTCTATCCCCTAGAACAAACTTTAAGAGTGATACATTTCCTCCCTTTGTGGTGCATTAGTATTTAGTATGCATCTTACTACTTACTCAAACATGGATCAACAATACACAGAAACCTCCTTATTCTTACCGTCACTACTCCACCTCAAATTAAAGGAGCTTCTGCACCTAAAAGGTTATTAGAAGGTAGGTTTGCTATTTGAAAAACAAGATTACACAAGAATTTCCATAATCAAACTGGGGGAGTATTTCTTATTGTGTATCAATCAAAAAATCCATCAGCAGAGGATGTGAAGATGTGTTAGTAGAGAAGATTTCAAATAACGGATTATCTCAATGAACTCCTTCTCTAGCAAGCCATCCTCTAAGCTTAGAAGGAACAAACTCAAACAAGAAGTTCTACAGTTAATAAGTCCTATTCTTTTACCAAAGCTAGCACATAATACAAGAAAATAGAAAAGAAACAAGTTCAAATTTAAACCCAGATAGATTACAAAAATTCAAAAATGCAAGTTGTAATCTTCTAATACCCCGGAAACTAAACATACAGTTAAAAATATAAAATAGCAAAGGACATAGCGTTAGACAAATTAATGCATCATCATCAGGCTCGGCAGAGTTAGTTGATAAAGTTTAAAAAAGAAAATAAGCCTGTGATTTGAAAAACTTGAATCAGGATTTTTCACTCAAAAACCGAAAATCATCCGTACACAACCTAACCTAATCCATTTTACTCGTTTGAGGAACACCACCTTTCGGACACCAAAATCCTTAGTTATAAACCACTTACTGCAAGGTAAGCAGAAATTTTTAGACAGAAGAAGAAACAGAGAACCTGGCATCCAGCACGAGAAGAGCGAGAGATGGGTTTCTTCTTGTCCTTGTCCTTGTTACCATTTAGGTTTGAGGATTTCCCCATTATCAAACCCTTCGCACCTTTTCCTGACATTTTCTCGAGAAAATTAGGGTTTCCTCAAGTCGAAGCAAAGGCAGAATATAGCCGGGAGAGGGAGGGAGAAGATGCCAAAGATGAAAGACCCAACAAAGAAAAAAACCTCTAGATATTCGAAAGGCCTCGTGCCCGACCACGGGAAGGAGTTTATAGCGCTACCTGACAAATTTACTCCATCTTCCTTGTGATAATTATTTAATCTACTCCCCTTTCTTGTATAAATTACTTAATCTACCCTTTTTCTTTTGTATAAACTACTAAGTTGACTTTCTTCTCATTTCTTCTTTCTTTCTTTCTTTTATTATTAATTTACGATTTAAGAATTTCAAGAAAATGTTTAAAAGACCCTAAATATATCTAAACTTCTTCCATCATCATTATAAGTATTTACATAGAAGAGTTTTTTCAAATAGTCACTACCTAAGTGTTAGATTTCTGAAATTGGCTTTCAAAAGTCCTTTAATGAATTCCCCACTTCCTAATCATTACAATTTAATACAAATAATTTAACTTTAAATTTATCTAAAAAACAAGATAAATCTTAAAATGTTTTAAGATATATTATTCTTTTAATGTAATCTCAAATTTTAAATTACCTTTTATTCAACATAATTAGCATTACATTTTTCTCCTTTTGTCGAAATTTAAATATAAGAATATTCTTAAATATAATAATTTGTTAATTTAGGATATATTTAATTCATATATTTTTGAGAATATAAAGATGTTCTCTAAAACTATTGTTCTTTACATTTAGTGTTTATATAAAGTTATCTATAAGCTTTTTTTTAAAAAAAAGCAAACACACAAAAACTGAAAACCAAACATTTTTTTTCATTTTCTTGTTCTCATTGTTTTTTAAAACAAAAAACAATTTTAAAAAACAACAACTATTAAACATATCCTATTCCTTTTTTCTAGATTTTTAGAGAAAATGATAAATGGAAAAAGTTAAGACAGCTTATACTGATCCTTGTTACTTTTTTTTATTATTATTATTTTTTATTAATAATCAAGTGTATTGATAATAAAAAAGGACCCTGCTGGTATATGCGCGTATACAACGATGGAAAAACAAACCAAACAACGGAAAACAAAAGCTGTTCCCCACAAGTGCCAAAGACTAGGAATTTGAAAATATCTCTAACAAAAGCGCGGCTCTACTCAAACGCGTTTCCAAATGCAAGCAGGTTTAAAATAAAAAGCACGATTTCAATCCTGACTAAAAGGCTTCATCATCAAACACAACCCTCGTTTCCTTCCAAATAATAGCCCAAAACAAGTTGTTATAACACCGCTCTCCATAACTTCGCTTCCTTCCGCATAAGTGGTGTGTGTACCAACCCCGCAACAAAGCCTTTCACCGTAGTGCGACAAACCCACTCCCCCCACCAGACAAAGAGAAAAATAAATAGCCCACATATCTACACCATGTTAAGAACCCGATAAACAAGCGTTTCTAAAGATTTTTCATCCTTCCCGCAAAGGGCATACTGATCCTTGTTATTAAAATATCAAAATTCAATTTTTTATCCTCTCTCCCTAATAACATACAAGATTGTTCTATATAAATAAATTAACATTCAATTACCGACTTTATCTATTTTACCAAGCAGTAATTTATAATCAGCTATCAGCTAAACCAAACAATCACTTCTCTCTTTAATTTTTAAATAGAAGAGCATTCCAGCAGAAGGCTGACCAAAATCAAGGATAACCATTCATAATAATGACCCACATTTTCCAACCATCCAAACAAACTCTTCTCCACACTAACATTGTCCTCTCTAAGTTGTACATTTTTCCAACCTAAGACGGGGTAGAGTCAGAAAAGGAAAGACAAGTTGCCGAGTAAAACGAAGAAAAGAAAAGAAAAAAAAGTCTGATAAAAGTTTTCTATGGAAAAAAAAACAGTTTACTTTTATTTCACAAGACATTGTCCAAGAGAATTGCTGCTGCATAAAATATGCCTATAACCCAGCTAATGAAGCAGTGGGTAAGTGTTCAATGCTCTCTGTGCTATCTCTAAACCAAGCTAACCATCAGAGGCTTTCTCCTTATTTCCAGTCTTCTTCTGCCAATATGAAATCCTCAACCTTGCGTGTGAATTTCATCGATTTGCAACCTTGACCTTCCCAGACACAAAGCTGTCGGTTTCTTCAGACTTGGTGGCCTGTCTGCCGCCCTAATGGTTCCATCTTCAGATCCTGAAGCATAGGATTCCCCCCCGGGCGAGAATCGCACACAGTGCACAGGGCCATGGTGACCCTTGTTGCATCCTGCATCAACACATAAATGGAACATAACGGTAAACGGTTAGATGGAACCTTACAAATTTGAAATATAGATCGAGACATTCTAATTGCAAGTAAACTCTTGTTATTTTTTACTACTTGTGTCTTTTTTCTTTGAATCAGCCCAAGCTTGATGTCAAGAATATCAGCAACATGTATTTTCTGGGAAAGGATTAAATGTTCTTCACTGATCAAACTTTCCAGAACAGATTAAAAAAGAAAGAAAAGAAACGATTTTCTGGAGAACTGACCTTCTACTAGGAATTTAAGACCAAAGGCATTCTACAGTCTATTAATCATATCAAGGATGTTTCAGATGCGGAACATTACAAATTTGTTCCTGAACTGGAATGAAGTTCTGGAAGTATTGTATTGCTAACTTTTTTGGTGAAAACACTAAGAACCGAGATTTAAAAAACAAACAGCCATTTCAGAGATAAGTTGATTTTGAAACAAGGCAATGCGCGATACTGAATGTAGGCCTTCAGTTAATTTTCTCTAATTCCTACCAGTTGACAGAAACCTACCAATCTCTTCTCCTGTATTGAAATCAAACACATGAATCCACATATCTTCCCCTCCAGCAATGAACTTATTGCCAAACTTTGGCTCCAGCGAAGCTGATTCCATGTTGCAGGGCATGTTGTAGCTTTTCACTAATCCATAACTAATATTACGAGTGACAAAAAGTGTTATCTTCCATGCCTGGAGAAATCAACAAGTAGAAAAATAATCCAATTTGAAACATACTGATTTGCATCCCAAAACTTAACAGTAGTCCCATCCGCCGTTGTTATGTAGCGGCCATCCTGACTCACTTCAGCGCTGGTCACAGGTAACTTGGTCTCGAGCGTCTGGACAATTTTGCCAGTTCTCACATCCCATAACCTGCAAAGTCACCAATGACATTAAGGAAACTTAAAGGATTCCATAGAAAATGAAATTTATACAAGAAATAAAATTCATGCATTTGCATTTAATGGTACAGATAATACCATAACATATCTTTAATGTTATATCCAAAATACAGAAACAATATATGTTACAACCAATATCAAACTAATAATATCAATTTTGCAACCATACCATGTTGCATCAAAAGGGAAACAAGTAAAATGACATGATTCACCATTCAATGACTACAAATTTAACTAGAATTGCATATGTACTGCATTGAAGATAAATAATCTGGGATCAAGGATGATAATAGCTAACTGGGGCATTTTTATTACATATCTAAAAAAGTTAAGGTTGGGCGACATAAAGCAAAGGTTTCCGAACCTTTTTTTTTTTTTTTTTAAATATAGGTAAACAAAAGCTTGCATTAGAAAAACGCCTAGAAGTGGCAAAAACCATACATACAAACAATCACCCAAAAACTAGGCAGTAAAGAGGCAAGAAGAGCCATGCCCTTACTTAACAAACAACCAATCAATGAAATAAAATAAAGACAAAGTATGATCCTCAATATACACCCTAATTCAGTTTGCTAAACTATACATAAAGAATATTTGATACCTTGGTTGGATCACTCGATATCAATGAACACTCTTTCAATCCTTTCCTTCTATAAGGTCCACATTAAGCATAAGGGGGGCAGCCCTCCATGCCTTCTCCTGTCTTTTCCCCACAAAAGAGCCATACCAAACTAGCAAATTCCTCTTACCAAGGAATGCAAAACCCACTGTACACTGAAGAAGCAGAAAATAAAATTCCAGAACATTTCTAGCCTTAACATAAACCGAAAAAAGGTGGTCATTGGTTTCCACTTCTTCTTTGCATAAGTAGCTTCTACTTTGTAAATTCCATTCCCTACATTTCAGCAGGTCAATAGTCAAATTCCCGTTTTAAGACTCTTCCCACACAAAACAACTTATCCTCATTGGAGCCCAAGACCTCTAAATAATACTCCATAGGAAGGGATCACTTGAAGCCTTTCTGTCAGAGAGATAAAAGGGAAATAACAGAAAGTTTGGCATTCCTACTTTCTCTACACGGCTTTAAATATCCTCCCGATCTCTTCTCACACAAACAAAAGGTTGGGAAGCCTAGAACAAAGACTCTCACTTCTCCCATTTCCCAATCATTAAGATGTCCTGAGAAGAGTGAGGACTCCAACTACCCAAATCCCCAGCCTCCTCTAAAGCTTGTGACATCCAACAATCTTTATTTACTGCCAAAAGAAATAAATTAGGAAAAGTTTTGTTTAAAGTTCAGTTCTCATACCACAAGTCCTTCCAAAACTTAACCCTTCTCCCATTCCCTACCATAAAGCCGAGATTTACATCTTAAGTGTCCTTCCATTAAATTTCTGAAGGCTTCCACAACCCCATACCATAGCCTCCTCTAACTCCTTTCGAACACCACCACCTTCTCTAAACCAAACTTGCTAATGATGACTTATTTCCAAACATCTCCCTTCTGGGTAAATTTCCATCTCAATCTCCTAAGCAAAGCTTTGTGGTCACAAAGTTGCAAATCCCATGGCCCCCCTCCTTATAAGCACAAACTAAATCCAAAGGTTTAATACACAATTTCTTATTTCTGGCAGCATGCATTCATATTACCAAATGATCCAAAGAATTTACATGACAAAAGATTCTTCCTTCAGTTGCAGAGCACATAAGACTGTAGCTTCAGAAGAACAATGCTTAGGATATTATCTCAGGCATATGTTTAATACACATCTTAGCTAAAAGACATGGGAAAAAATGTAATAAAAGAGTATCTTGTTTCTGGATAGATCATAGAACTAGCATCTCTCAATATTCCATACGCAGCCAACCAAAGGTAGCCCAGGGATTGAAAAATGGGTCACAATAAGAAGAATTGAAAAAAAGCAACAGAAAGCCAATAAGAAAGGAAATCACATATCAGGTGGTATGAGATCCACCCAATGATACAGTCCAAAGAAAGACTCCAGGAGGAACACAATTCCAACCAATAAGCAAATTTCCTAAACCAATGCTCCACTTTAATGCTTTTTTAGCTGACTCCTGTTTCCAGACTTTTTTTTTTATGAGTAAAAGGCAAAATATATTCATCAAAAAAGAAGCCTAGAAAAGCCCACAGGTAAACTAGAAGTATACAGCCGGGACCCCCAAGGGGATAAAAAAGGAACAAAAAAGAACTCACCAACCCACACCTAAACCCAACAAACCAACCCTCATATGCACCCCATCCAAGTCAAAAAATCCATCAGAGAACTAGGCTTGTCCACAATATACAAATATTTCTAAGACCAAAAATTATAAAGAAAATAAGATTTCATCCTTTGCGCTGAAAAAACTTTGTTGTCAAACACAACAAAGAAAATTCCTTTCCGGATTGTCCAAAAGATCAAGCCTTTTTACGTTTTTCCCCACTAAAGGACTTGCTCCAAGAAAGAAGAGCTTCTCTACCAGCAATAGCTAGAAGTAAATCCCACAACATTCTCGCTTTTGACCAATGCAATAACAAATGATCAACCGCCCCTCCTTCCCTCACAAAGAAAACACCTATTAGCTAAGACTCTTCCGCATCTCTTTAACATGTCCAAGGTTAAAATTCTACCCCAGGTGGCTTACCAAGCAAAAAAACCCACTTTAGAGAGGACCCAATAATTTCAAATAAACCGATGTCGGAAGGCAACAGCTCTTGAATTGTCCAAAACCTTACATAGACATTTAACCGAGAAGTTCCCAGCACTAGACTCTTTCAAAAGCATCAAATCTTCTTGGCTTGGAAGAAGATTAATGCTCTAGAAATTAATCATTTATGCTCTAGATATATAAGCACTGTAAATCTTTATATAGACATTTATCATTTATGCTCTGGAAAAAAAAATGACAATTCACTAACATCCTCCATTACTTTTTTCTTATCATTTTGATCAAACTTCAAAGTGCATTTTTTTCTTTCAGCATCCCATGCCATTTGAATCCAAGAGTTCAATTTTGAAATCAAAGTATCCAAGCTGATACGACATATATTATACATTAGCTATATTTCATTCCATAAAAGATAAAACAAGTCAATTTAATAATTGATTGATATATTTTTCCGTAGTGGTGAATACCTCACACCCCCGTTATCAGTACAGGAACTTAAAATTGTTTGGTCGCTGTGAAGCCATGCAACTGTTCTGATTGAACCAGGTGAATTTTCAACCCTCTCGAGGAGGTGCATCAGGGCGATTTAGATCAAATATGCGAAGCACCTTTTCAACTCCACCAGTGAGTAGAAAGTGTGTATCCTGAATAAGAAATAATTAATAGTAAGGATTTTTATTTTTTTTAATGAAATAAGCTTCCTAAAAAAGATTAAAGAAAGCAAAAGGACTATTTTATAAAACCATTAAAAAGATGAAATCAAGGGGGCAGAAAAGGTCCTCATAAATGAAAGAATAGTTAAATCTGAGGAGATTCCAAGGATATGCCTCATCAGGACAACTAACATGACTGCATTTCCAGGAGGCAGCATTTGCGGAAGATCAGGATTAACATCTGAAGGCGCTAAATTGTACTAACCAAATCAAATGCAAAATAAAGCTCAATGAGTCGTGCTGATTTCACTCTAGTGGCCCTCTTAATAGACCCGCATTTGGGTCCTTCCTTTGAAATAACATGCCATGCATATAAAAAGGTAGGCATTTTGGACACCAAACATTCTCTTGATCAACGCTCTTTTAAATCACAAGTTGTATGAAATAAAGACCACCCCAATCAATTAATATTATAGACCAAACAGAGAAATAAAAGAGGATAATAATCTAATATACCTCTGAGAAGGCACATGCCCGAACAATGTGCTTGTGTTCAAAAGTATGCAATTCGGGTCCAGTCACGATCCCACAATTTCCTGCAACACAATACAACTCATATTGTTACAAGTGAGATTTTATTTAACAATCCATAATACTGAAAGTTGCTATCATGCAACCCCGAAAAAAGGACATAATTTATAGCAAAAAAAAAAAAGGAGAAGCCACGAAACCTCCCTGAGAACCTGACACGACTGCAGTGGCTCCAGCGCCATCTTGACAGTGAACTCACAATATAAACAGACAAGGAAGAAGGTAAAGGGAGAATATTTAGGTAGAAATGTCATATCAATGCAATAAGTATATGTGTCAGCAATTGTGAGAGAGAAGCAGTATGTGATACATATGTACAGTCCATCACTTTGCATATCAATCAACATATTGTACATATTATCAGGCAAAGGCTATCATCAAATTTTGGGTAGCATAAATATATCTTAGCAGGTAACATGGAGAACAAAATAAACAATAATCTAAGGAAATTAAATAGCATTACCGCAATCATTTAAAAGTTTGACATCAAAAGAAAAACAAACAAACAAATAAATAAATAATCTTGATTCTTGACAACATACGCAGTAAAATCTGCAGAGCCAGATGCAGCACGTAAAGCATTAGTATCTAGGCTGCAACTCCAAACAGCGCCTTTATGTCCTTCAAAGGTTCCAATCCAATCTCCAGTCTCCCCATTCCTCAGCATTGGAGTAGAATCTGAGATAAATAGAAACTGCTATAAGCATTACATAAAAATTGTCTGTCACAAGTTTGAGATATCCATGTGAAGAATAATTTAGAGAGTGATTTAAGAAAGTTAACAGACAAGTAGTATCCTCTGCTCCATTACTTTTTTAGACAATAATGTTGGTTATGTCAGTGTTTCAGAAGGCGCACTTTCCTACCACACAACCACTTTCAGTTATAGCACTTTGCGTGAAAAGACCGATACTTTACTTTTTTTTTATAAAAACTATTATTCTTGAAATTTCCAATTGTATATTGAAATTTAAATAATTTCATAACTTTCTAGTGAATACTTATTTTAGATCTTTGGAATCTTTAATTTTTTATGTATTGAATTAGAATTGATCACAATCTATAAAATTGATATGCATCCTAGATCACTGCTTACTCACTAAGTGTGCCATCTTGTGGTCTTGCAATTCTGAGCTATAGGAGACTTTTGTGCCTTAGGTGAACCTCTTCATAAATTTTTAAACTACACTGTTATATGTCCAACCCACACCCGAGACTGTTCATCTGCTTAACATATTTTGAACTGTACATGCAACAAGGAATCTAACATGCATTTAAAAGTTTTTTTTGATAGATAACATGCATTTAAAATTGGGAACCACTTATTGAAGGTGATCTCCATAATTGCCAAGTGAAAAGGCAAAAAAAAACTCACATGGATGATGTGAATGATGCAAGCAACAACAAAGTAATGTCTGAAGCCTACTTCTGAATATTGCATATTTATACAAAATTACATCAATTTCCTTCCATCGAAGGGCAAGATTTCCACATATGTGGCAAAGTTACACGGTCAAGGGAAATAGTTAAATGTGGCACTGTTACACTTCGATTCGAACATATGCAGAAACATCATTTATTTAACTTGTATACTATTATGGCAACTTGTTCATAATTAATGACCAAATTTTCATCTTTCTATTCCACACAGAGGGAGGGTTCTGCTTGCTTTTTTTTTGCTAACTTAAATAAAGGATGAACCTATTTGGTAAACGGGTAAACGGAAAAGGTGAAGTGTGGTGGTGTTACTCTTTTCTTTAGAAATATGCAGGTAAAAAGAAACATGATTTATCACACATTTATTCAACTTCTATACTGTAATGGCAACTTGTTCATAACTAATTGCAAAATATGCAGTTCTGCTATTTTGGTTGGGTTTCTAAATAAGTGGGATGAACTTATTTGGTTAAGGAACATCTGGATAAAATAGCAGCTACAGATTGAAAATCTGTCTCAACAAATTTTCCCTACCTAATTATTGTTCTTATGTCTTTCACAATTATTAAAAATGTCAATTTCTTCATAAAATCTTATTACATTTGTTATAGTATATATTTAATTTACATATAGAGTTGTAACCTATTAGGAAACTTGTTTTATAGAGTTATAATCTATTAAGAAGGTCAGATTGGCTTTTATGTATATATATTCGCATGGATCAATGAAAAATATAAAGAATTCTTTCCTCCAATTCTTTCTTCTTGCTTTCTACATGGTATCAAAGCCTAGGGCTCGGATTTGAGCAGAATTAGGAAGAAATTCAGGAAGGAGAAAGAGGGTCGTGGGGGGTGTTCTTTTGAAACACCCATCTAGAGAGAGAGTGGGGTGACACCGCCCACCCGGAAGGACCGGGCTCTGGCCGCCGACAAGGTGGCCACTGCTCTGGCGGGCCAAACAATGAGCGTGTGAGGGCTTAAGCCGCAAATCACAACTGCATGTTCCGCACCGCCCCGATGGTCGACGGCCTCCTCCACCGTGGTTGCCGGATCGCCGACAAGCCTCTCGAGCGTACCAACCACGAAGAAACCCCTATGGCAACCGGCCGTCGACCTAGAGTTTGGGGTTTCGCTCATGATCTCTCGGAGGTATGAGCCGTCCGTCCCTCCGTCCATAACACAGCCTCCAGAAATGTCCCGTCTGACGCCCGAATTTGTCCTAATAATGTCTAAAATCACGGCGACAAACTCGATTATCACAATTACTCTGGATTGGAGCAAACAATCCGCTCTCACTTGAGGAGTATCTGTCGTCGCTCATCTTGATAGGGACCCTCCTATGGATGATTCGAAAGAACGATGGGTGGAAGATGACGCTCGTCTCTTCCTACAAATTCGTGAGTCCATTGACGGCAAAGTACTCACCCTCATTAATCACAGTGAGTATGTTAAGTAACTAATGGAATATTTGGAGTTTGTGTATACTGGCAAAGGGAATATTTCTCGCATGTTTGATGTATGTAGAGCCTTTATCGCACCGAAACAAGACGCCCTCAAAACTCTTCATGGACTATAAAATTACACGAGGAACTAAATACACTACTACCATTTAGTACAGATGTTAAGGTTTAACAAGATCAACGGGAAAATATGGCAATGATGGGTTTCCTAGCTGCACTCCCTTCGGAGTATGATTCTGTTAAGGTGCAGACATGTCCAAATTCAGGATCTCATATTTCCAAGAACATTCACAGATACCCCGCATGGAAAACCTCTCATCTACTCCCTCCTTCACAAGTGGGATGAGCAAAGGCTCTTGTTGGCCTAAATACTGGTGAGTCAGAAAAACAACAATACAGAAACAGTAGTCTAAGTAGTAACTCTAGAGGGATAAGCCTCGAGAGCTCATTACATACTACAACAGCTTGTAACAAAGTTGTAACTGCTTTCTATAAATAAGTTTGTATGTAGAATAAGAGAATTATTTTAAAATCCCTAAATTGAGGGATTCGCTTAGATAGTTTCGATTTAGGAATACGTTAGTTCCCTATTATGTCTCTCTTCTATTTCTTCTTGTAATCCCTTATACAAACAGTGTGTATAGTCAATCTAATATACAGAAATTATTATTTTTCATCCCATATTTTGTCATGGTATCAAAGTAGTAGGTTTCTAAAACCTGGGAATCATTTTGACCTTCATTGCCATTTTTTTTGCCTTCATAGCTGGATTTTTTTTTATTCACGTTTTCTTTCTCAACATTGTTTTGCTCTATTTTCTAAAGGCAAAACAGAGTATTTCACGTGTCCTTTATACCATCCTTCATTACTGCTAGTTTTTTTTTTTTTTTTTTTTTTTTATCTGCCTTAATTCCCAAGAGATCGGGTTTTTCCGTGGAAGATGTCGGAGGTTGTAGAAACGACTACTACAACACAATCGGAGGAGATTGTTCGATCTCAACAACTTGGAGAATTGCAAAATATTCAGGCTGGATGGAAAAAATTACCTTAAATTGTCTCAACTTGTTCGCACTATGCTGAAAGGGAAAGGGAACATCAACCCTCTTATGGGTACAAGGCTAAAACCAGAGATCCCTCGCTAAGCATGGATGAAGAAGATTCTATGATTATGGCATGGCTGTGGAATTCTATGACTCGAGATACGACATGTATGTTCTCGGGCTATGGCTAAGGATATTTGGGATCTAACAACAAACGTATATTCAAAAGCTAGAGATGCTCAAGTATAAGGAGGTCAAGATGAGGACGACACGCAAAGGGAAGTATAATGGGCCTACCGAATATGCCAATCAATTGAAAGCTTTGTGGCAAGAACTTGATCATTATAGGGTGATAAAAACCAAATGTCCTGAGGATGCCGCTGTTCTAAAGGATTTCATTAAGCAAGATAGAGTCTATGATTTTCTTGTTAGGCTTAACCCAGAATTTGATCAAATGCAAATCCAGATTCTTGGCAAGTAGGAGGTTTTGTGCTTTAATGAGGTGGTGGCATTGATTCGAGGCGAAGAAAGCCGAAGGAGTGTTATGCTTGAACCACAAAACTTGGATGGATCAACCCTAGTAGTAAAAAAAGAATATCTAGAGAAAGGAAAAAAATATCTGCCTAAACAATTGGGTAGAGACAAACGGTAGAAGGAGAACAAGGACAATCTCTGGTGCACCTATTGCAAGAAACCAAGGCACACAAAAGAGAAGTGTTGGAAACTGAATGGTAAGCCACCAAGCCGTGAATGGGAAAACCGTGGAGGGCAGCAAAGGCCTCAAACACACATGGTAGAGCAACCCAAAACTGAGGAAAATTCAGCAGAAGAAATGAAGAAATGCATAGCTGAGAAGCTTGTCGATCCTCTGACAAACCTAACAAGCTTGTTCTTGGCTCTTTCGATACACCTTCATTCTCTTCTTTACAAATGCCTCAAACAGGGTTTATGATGATTTTTGGGTAATAGACTTCGATGCCACAGACCATATGACATCCAAATCTCAACTTTTCCATACCTATACTCCAAGCCCAAGTAACAAGAAAATTGCAAAGGCCAATGGCTCTTTAGCTACAGTTGTAGGTTTCAGAGACATACATCACACCTACCCTTATCCTTAAGTCCTCCATGTACCAAAATTGTCGGCCAACCTTATTTCCATTCAAAAGCTTACTCACGATCTTAAATGTTATGCTATTTTTTCCCTTCTTATTGTGTTTTTCAGGAACAAGGCTCGAGGAGGAGGATTGGGCTTGCTAAGGAAAGGAACGGTCTTTACCACCTTCAATCATCTCAAAAACTAGTAATAAGTCAGTTTTGTCTTTCTCAATTCTCAAATAAAAGATACCATATGGTTGTATCACCTACGTCTAGGTCATCCATCCTTTGGGGTTTTAAAGGTCATGTTTCCTTATTTGTTCCAAGGATCACATATTCTTGAGTTTCATTGCGAAACTTGTGAATTGGCAAAACATACTCGTGTATCTTTTCCTATTAGCAATAAAAGAACTTCTCATCCTTTTCATTTGATTCATAGTGACATATGGGGTTCTTTGACTATAACTAATGTTTTTGGGGCTCGTTGGTTTGTATCCTTAATTGATGACTGCACTCGGATTACACGGATCTTTCTTCTTAAACAAAAATATGATGTTAGCATTGTTATACCTAATTTCCACTCAATGGTTCAAAACCAATTTGGGGTTCAAATAAAAAGCTTTAGGACAAACAATGCTAGAGATTACTTCAACCAAATTTGGTCACCCTATTTCCAATCATAGGGCATTCTCCATGATTCATCATGTGTTAACACACCCCAACAAAATGGGCTAGCCGAGAGGAAAAATGGGCATTTACTTAACACAACTCGAGTCTACTTTCAAGTAACAACTAAGTCCTATCGGGGGAAGTTCCACGGCCACATACCTGATAAATAGAATTCTCTCATGATTGTTAGACAACAAAAGTCCCATAGAGGTACTTAAGAGTTTCTATCCACACTTCAGAACCTCAAATGGGCTCACTCCTAGGGTATTTGGGTGCACTGCATTTGTTCATGTCCACAACCAACATAGAGACAAGCTAGACCCCCGAGCCATAAAATGTGTCTTCCTTGGTTACTCATTCACTCAAAAATGTTACAAATGCTACAACCCCTCAACCATAAAATACCCCTCAACCATAAAATTTTACACCTCTGCAAATGTCCCCTTCACCGAAAACAAACCTTTTTTCCCCAAGTCCTCTCTTCAAGGGAAGATTTCAATGATGGAAGATAGTCCTTTGAACCTCTTGACCTTCCTTATGTCTCAACCCATGGTGATGAAGAACCTGAGTCATCCGAACCAATCACACCTGAGTCACCCAATTCTACCACTGAACCCGTGTCATCCCCTGTTCTAGACAGTGTCACTCGTAATTTTCCACAATTTCCAAAGGTGCATTCAAGGGAAAAGGCCATTCCAAAACCAAAGCAGGTCCAAGAATCCAACTCAAACCCTGGGAATGAAATCATGGTAAGATCAAACCCACCTTTACATACACAACCTGGTGAAACTTCCACTGACTCAACAGACAACCTAGACCTAGACCTTCCCATTGCTGTCAGAAAAGGCACTAGAGAATGCACTAACCAACCACTCTATCCACTATCAAACTATGTGTCTCTTAAGCATCCATCACCAGCCCAAAAGAATTTCATTGCGAGTCTAAACACCACTATCATCCCTAACATTGTTTCTGAGACATTGACAAAAAGGGAATGGAAGGATGTTACGAGAGAGGAGATGAGTGCATTAGAAAAGAATAAAACATGGGAGATCACAAGCAAAGACCTGGGGCAAAAATATTGTTGATTGAAAGTGGATTTTCACACCGAAATATAAGGTTGATGGATCTCTCGAGACATAGCAAGATTGGTAGCCAAAGGTACACTCAAACTTATGGGAGTTGATTATCAAGAGACTTTCGCTTCTAAATAAAAAATGAATACTATAAGAACTCGTTTGTCATCGGGTTGCCCACTACAATTGCCAACTCCTATTGTATGATGTTAAGAATGCATTTCCTCATGGTGATTTAGATGAAGAGATTTACATGAACATCCCATCGGAATTTGAGGGGAACACATGTAGCAAGGTGTGCAAGCTTAAAAATGCACTTTATGGGCTAAAACAATCTCCTAGAGCTTGGTTTGGGAGATTTGCAAAAGTCATGAAAGAGTTTGGGTACAAACAAAGCCAAGGTGACCACACTCTCTTCATTAAGCACTCGACTGCAGGGAGAGCAATTGCTCTTCTAGTCTATGTTGACGACATCATAGTGATTGGAAATGATGAGAGAGAAGCATGAAGTGAAGCAGATTAGCAAAAGAGTTTGAGACAAAGGAACTAAGGAAACCTAAGTACTTCCTGCATTGAGGTGGCATATTCTACACAAGGGATCTCTTCATCTCTTTAACAAAAGTATGTGATTGATTTATCGCGTAAAATTGTGGAAGATTGGGTGTAAACCAATCTCTACCCCAATGGATCCAAACCACAAGTCAGGAGAAGCTACCGAAGCACCAGTGGTGAATAAAAGAATATACCAGAGGCTGGTTAGTAGGCTCATATACCTTGCTCACACTTGGCCAGACATCGCCTACTCGGTGAGCGTGATCAGTCAATTCATGCATGATCCAAGAGAACCTCATCTTCAAGCTTCTACAAGGTGCTGTTATTCATTTGAAGGGCAACCCCAGGAAAGGAATTTTGTTCAAGAAGAACAATACTCTTGAAGCATACACCGACACTGACTATGTAGGTTCCATAGTGGATCGAAGATCAACTACAAGGTATTGTACTTTTCTTAGAGGTAATTTGGTAAGATGGAGAAGTAAAAAGCAGAATGTGGTAACAAGGTCGCTGCAGAATCAAGTTTAGGGTCATTGCTCAAGGGTTGTGTGAACTACTTTGGCTGATGATTATTCTAAATGATTTGAGAATCAAGTGGGATGGTCCTATGAAGCTCTAATGTGACAACAAGTCCACTATTAATATTGCTCATAACTCCATACAATACGATGTAAAAACATATTGGAGATTGATGGACATTTCATCAAAGAAAAAATGTGGGTGAAAGGAGTAGCTACATGTCCCATGCTCCATTAGAACATCAATTAGCTAAAATTCTAACAAAAGGGTTTGGTCAGCCTAATGTTTCACGATCTATATTCAAGCTAGAATGGAAGACATCTATTCCTCGCATCAAGGGAGTGTTGAGTTGTAAAATAGTTGTAATCAAGTTGTAAATAAGCTATAAATAGAATAAGAGAATTATTTTTAAATCCCTTAAATTGAGGGATTTGGTTAGATAGTTTTCTGATTTAGGAATAAGTTAGTTCCCTATTATGTCTCTTGTTTCCTATTTCTTCTCTTATAATCCCCTATATAAACAATGTGTATAGTCAATCTAATATACAAAAATTATTATTTTCATCCCATATTTTATGTTAATTGCCATAAGCCTAGACATGTGATACGAGACTGTAAGGTAGAGTCGAAATCAAAGATTTCTATTTGCTCATGTAGCTTCCATTAATAAGGCATCAGATCAGTCAGTTCAGTTCACGGCAAAAGAATTAGCCAGGTTCCAATTGTATCAAGAACCGTTGAAGTCTCCATCTACTCCACCATCGCGCATAAGCCAGTAAACTAATAAATGTCTTGTCTCTTCTTCATTCCTCCAATGGTCATTGATTCTAGAGCCATGTATCGCATGATAGGTAATTTAACATATTTTCTACCTTCAATCACACCTCTTCAACTTCATCTCGCCACCTCGCACTGGCCACAATCACGTGGTTCTTGGCCTGATATCATTTTTCTCACTCCATCTCTCCCTTTGTCATCCGTCTTGAGTTTACCTAATTTCTCTTATAATTTGATTTATGTGAGCAAATTAACTCGAGCACTTAAATGTTATATCCCATTCTTCACTGGTTTTTGTCTCTGTTAGGATCTTATGACAAAGCAGATTATAGGGAGAGGATGTGAGTCTGAGGGGTCTCTACATTCTTGATTAAGCAAAGATTTGGGCGACCCGCTTGTTTCTGTAGTTACTACACCATTTCCAGATGCATCAATGATAGGGTCATCCCTCTCTTCCCTTATTGAAAAAGTTGTGTCCATAGTTTTCAAGTCCGTTGTCCTTAGATTGTGAGTCTTGTCAATTTGCGAAGCATCATCATCTTCACTCTAGTCCTAAAGTCAATAAACGAGCTAGTGCTCCATTTGAATTAGTCCATTCAGATGTGTGGGGTCCATGTTTTATTGTGTCCCAAACTAGGTTTCGATACTTTGTCATTTTTGTTGATGATTATTCACAAACCACTTGGTTATATCTAATGAAAAACCGTTCAGAGTTATTTTATCATTTCCGTGCCTTTTATGCTAAGATACACACTCAATTTCATATTTATGTTCAAAGTTTGAGAAGTGATAATGTTAAAGAATATGTCTCAAAACAGTTTTAGTCATTCATTCTTCAAATTAAGATCCTTCATCGACCTCCTCTACGATACTCTTCGCCGTAATAGAGTGGTCGAAGGAAGAATAAACACTCTCTGAACCTGGCCAGTGCTCTATTATTTCAAATGCAAGTGTTGAAGCATTCCTGGACCGATGTTGTTTCCACCGCTTATTTTTTTATTAATCGAACGCCTTCCTCAATCTTGAATTCGGACACTCTATATCACATAATTTTTCCAAATAAACCTTTGTTTCCCATTAAGTCTTCTTAGGTATTTGGGTGTACTTGTTTTGTTCGATGTTCGGTCCCGCATAAAAGAATCTAAACTCGATCCTAAGTCATTGAAGTGTATCTTCCTTGGTTACTCTCGAGTTCAAAAGGGTATAGGTGTTATTGTCCTAGTCTTCGTAGGTACCTAGTTTCTGTTGATGTCACTTTTCTTGAGAATGCTTCTTTTTCTCAAGACTCGATCCACACTAATCAGGGGGAGGATGACGATTTGCTCGTTTATACCTTGCTTCGCTAGCTCTTGCTTTTATGCCTCCTCTGATAAAGCCTCCAATCACCAGTTCACTCTGAGCCAACACCCTCAGTCTCGGTGTCTCCACCACCGCCTTCTCGATATCGTATCCAAACTCTTAGTGACATCTTCCTATTGTTCTTCGTAAAGTTGCAAACGCTCGCTGCGCTCATCCAATCTCCCTCCTTTTGCTCTTATGACCACTCACAATACAATCTGTTTCTTTATCGTGATCCGTGGACTCTATTCGCTACCTCACAGGTGTCTCAAGCCTCGCTTCACCCCGTCATGAGTGCTATGATAGAGGAGATGGATATTGACCGACAATGGTACTGACTTGGTTCGCATTCGCCGCGAAGGAAGTTCTATCGATCGCCGGCTGGTGTTTATAATGAAGATTAAACCCGATGGATCCATTGCTTGGTCGAAAGCCTGTCTTGTTGCTAAAGGGTATGCCCGTAATTTAGCGGGGTGGATTATTCCGGGGATACTTTCTCTCCCAAGGGCTGTTGACTTCTATCTCGGGTTGTTTATATCTCCGTAGCAACTCATGGTTGGAACATACACCAATTTAATATTAAAAATGTGTTTCTTCACGGGATCTTGCGGGTAATAGGTTTATATGGAACAACCTCTCGGGTTTGTTGTTCGAGGAGATTAGCCTAGCCTGTCGCCCTACAAATCAATATATGGCTTAAAACAAGAGTCCACACGCATGGCTTCCAAAATTGAAGTGATTGGAGAAATTCGCTCATAAGAGCAAATATGATCATTCTGTTTTCTACAAAAATTCTCAAGCAGGTATCATCTTGTTAGTTATGTATGTTGAAGATATTGTCATTAGTAGAAATGATATGGCAGGTATATCTTCACTCAAGTCCTTTCTTCATGGTCAATTCCACACAAAGCCGACTTGAGTGGACAGTAAAAATACTTTGCGTGTTGAAGTTATGAGGAGCAAATGTGATTTTTCTTATCTCAAAGTGAAATACGCTGGCCGTGATCTATCGGGCTTGAAACAGAAAATCGGGGAGCAAAGCCATGCCATTCCCCTATGGCACAAAGCCAACATCTTACTAGAAAATTCGAAATTGTTCGAAGACCTTAAGAGATATATAGAAGGTTGGTTGGGAAGATGAACTACCTTATAGTAACACCCCCTGATATTGCATAGCTACTATAGCCAGGCTCGTGCATGTCTTCTCCAACAAGCTTGATCATCATGCGCTTGTAAAACAAATTCTATGTTAATTGAAAGGAGCCCCGAGATGTGGTATTTTATATGGTAATCATGGGCATAACATAATTGAGTGCTTTTCTAACGTGGATTGAGCAAGATCTAAGAAGGACAAAAGGTCCACTTCGGGCTATTGTATGTTTGTTGGAAGGAATCTAGTCTCGCTTTGAAGAGTAAGAAACAGAGTGTTGTCTCGATCTAGTGCAAAGGCCGAATATGCAGCTACGACATAGCCTCAACATGTGGAGATCATGTGGCTCTCAACTTCACTAAGTCGGCATTAAGACACTAGTCCTAGCAAAACTCTGATGTGACAACCAGGCTGCCCTTCATATTGCTTCTCATCTGTTATTCTATAAACGAACTAAGCATATTGAGATAGATTGTCATTTGCTCTCGTTAAAAATACAACTCATTGATTTCTACAAAGATAAGCTTAAGACTGGTGAAATACCCGATATCTTCACAAAAGCCCTAAGTGGGAACCGGGTTAGTTATTTATGTAACAAGTTAGGCATGATTAATATCTATTCTACAACTTGAGGAGGAGAGTGTTATAGCATATATCTACTTTACATATAGAGTTGTAACATATTAGGAAACTTGTCTTATAGAGTTGTAATATATTAGGAAGGTTGGGATATTTTTGTACATATTTTCATAATGGATCATTGAAAAACACAAGGAATTCTTTCCTCCAATTCTTCCTTCTTGCTTTCTACAACATTGTTACATGTATTACATTACAAATTAGAATTCTAGTGACATTACATCCATATACTCAAGTTGAATATCATTCGGAAAGAGTTCAATAAATCACAATTTCTCCCCTTTTCAAGTACTGCCTCCTAACCAAAAATGTGCAAGTGTGAAGTATAGTTTGCACCAAACAGGCACCATTCTTTTTTAACTAACCTCAAAACTGATTTTTATGAAAAAAGATAAAACTGTTTATAAGGAGAAAAAAGATAAACTAAATGGGAATACCTTTTTTATTGGTATAAACTTAATGGGAATACAACTATCATAAATGAAAAAACATGAGACGTCACAGGATATGCCAGACAAATCTCAAAAAAGTGGTTAACACAGAAGTCATTACGGAAATTGCAGCTGACTATGCTCTAGGTGACTGAGGCTGAAATTCACACAAAAATAGATTTACATCTGTTTGGTCATATGAACATCTACACTAAAAGAAACTATTGAGTCTGTTGAATACTTTATCATCAACAGTCACTTTTTATATTTACTTCTGTTTTTTCATACATTTTAAGTCAATAAACAAGTAAAATTTCTTGTGAATCTCAAACCTGAAAACTTTTTAAGCATTCCTGTTCTAATGGACTAGTAGGTCGGTTAAATTCATTGGGATGAAAATTACATACAATGCAACTTATTTATTAAAGTGGAAAAGAGAGAAAATAAAAGAAAAGTGTAAGTACAAGTGCTATCTATCTAAGGAGATTAACATCATATCTAACTTACTAAGTAACAAGTGCTATCTTTCTAAGGAGATTAAATATCATATCTAACTTACTTCAGGAAGTGTTAGTATTGGAACTTAATTTTATAAGCACCTGAGCTGAACGTTGTGATTGCTAGCAGTTATTCCCAAATAGTTATTCTCACTACCTAACTGGCTTGAAATTTTTGTTTCTATTATTATCAGGGCTTTCAACTACAAATTACTTTCTTTGTGAAATTTTTAACTCTATACCCTCTAACCTCTACTTATTGATTTTAAACGATAAAAAAGAAACAGGAACAGAAATATGTTCTACTCTATGTATATCTTTATCACACACATATCCTTAATTTAAATTGGTGACAAGTAGATAGTACTACATAGTTATTGACACTTACCACTCTAGAAGTTAACAAATTAAATATACTAAGTATGCATCAATTACAAAGAAATTCGACTTTTGTTTACAGTATTCTTCCTACGAATATTATACATAAGAAAACAGAAAAGGATAAGGATTAGTTAACTACACAACAGAACACTATCATAGAATGTGGCAGAAAAGAGGAGATGAACATATGTTTTTTTATGGATAAAAGCAAAGAATACATTGAACCATCAAAAAGAAACCGGGGGAAGCCTAGAGAATGCCGGAGATATACAAAAAGGACCCCAAGGGGGAAACAAAAAAAAAAAATTAAGGGAACAAAAAACCTACCACCTCGCCAAACCCTCAAAACCTCATTTACAGCCCAACCAAGTCAAAAAAGCAACTAACGATCTAGGCCTATCAACGATATACAGGTTTGCCCAAGACCAAAGATTACAAATCAAAATAGATTTCATCCTATTAACATAAATATCCACATTATCAAAAACAAGTATATTTCTTTTGCGTCAAACTGTCCAAAAAATGCAGAGGGGTACTACCACCCAGGCCTTCCTATGTCTCGTGCCCACAAAGGAACCATGCCAAGAAAGTAAAGTCTCCTTAACAAAGAAGGGGAAGACCCAACTAACACCAAAAATCGTTAAAAGCAAATCCCAAAGCACTCGGGCCTTAGACCAATGAATCAACAAGTGATCAATCGTCTCTTCCCCTTCACCGCAAAGGGGAAGAATTTTAGAACATAGTTTTAAAAAGGTGCGTCTAGGCTCAAGGCACAAATCCACTCCTTGGCTTAGTGCTTCACTATTATCCAAAACATGTGCTCATTGAAAAGGCGCACCTTGAAGACTCAATTTCCTTTCTAAACACTTCTCTTCATTCTTAAAATTTCTAATTATATATTGAAATTTATATAATTTCTTTACTTTATATTGAAATGTTCATTTTAAATGTCGAATGTTAAATTTTTTTTATTAATTCTATTAGATTTGAATCATATTTTATAAAATTAATGTGCATCCGAGGTCACATTTCACTTACCCAATGAGTACGCTTGTGTTATGCCTTGCGCCTAAGCCCCCGAAGGCTTTTGCGCCTAGGTGAGCCTTGTGCCTTTTAAAACCATGCCTAGGAATAAAAACTGACCTTGGTCGGTCATAGGAATACCCGTTTTTTTAACATAATGCTAATTCTCATAAGAGGAGATAAACATATTAGCACACATAAATCACCAAAGAAATTGTTAAGCAAGTATAATATTGTTTAGACTTTTTTTTTTACCCCACACATTCACAGTCAACACTAATTTCTCCATCTCAAATATTAGTAAGTAATATTTCCCTTGGATCTTGTAGTTTGGATCCCATTGAAATTCCCAGCCATGGAAGGTTCCACGGTTATTTGAAAAGAAAAAATAAACAAAGAAACAAAGTAAGAACATATTTCCCCATAAATGACATAATCAAATTCTTTATATCTACCTCTATTAATTTTTCATTTTTCCAATATAAGATAAATATAGATCCACGCTTAAAAAACATAAGCACAAGTTCTACAAGTGTTATTTCACTTCCTTCTTGTAGTTCATTTATTTATTATGTGATTTATTATTTCAACCTATGTCATGTTTACTGTCTTATCTTTCGCACAGAATATCCCAAGCCCAAACAAGGAACATTTACTCTATCAAATTTTTATTCAAATGTTTGTATTCTAGTGCAAGCATGGGTCTGACTAACTACCTAGATATAACCATTCATTGGACATTTTTATATTCATCTCCAATCTAAATATTGATTACTCCCACTCAAAGCATCGATCTCTTTCTACATTACAGATATAACTATTCAGATTCAAAAATTGCTCATTCCCATGCAAAGCATCGATCCCTTACCAACATTCCAGATATAACTATTCCAATTCAAAAATTACTCACTCCCATGAAGCATCGAGATTCATTAAATTCCAGGATACATAACTATCCCAATTCAAAATTGCTCACTCGCATGCAAAGCATTGATATCTTACTAACATTCCGGATATAACTATCCCAATTCAAAATTGCTCACTCCCGCGCAAAGCATTGATCTCTCACTTAAGTTTAAGATATGATTACTCCAATTCAAACATTGGTCACTCAGGCACAACACATTGATCTTTCACTAACTTTCCATATATAACCAATACAACCTCTAAATACTTCGAGAATAAATCAATCATAACAAAAAATCCAAAATTAAATACAATGGAAATAGTACCATCATATAATTATTATGATATGGAAAAACTTAATAAAAACTAATATGATCCCATACGAAGTCGCAATTATAGAAAAATGATAGCATTACCCTTGCTGGAACTGATCAGGAAGAAATCCATCTGAGGACAGGGCTATAGAATGTACCAACAATGGGTCGTGGAATGCCCATGCGATACAAGATGGCTCCCCATTTTTGAAGACCCTAGTGTGGAAGACCCCACTTTTTTGCTATCCATTGGAAAATCGGTTTAAGAACTCAGAAGATGTTACAAATAAACAAGATTTCTACAAATTTGGGTTTGATTCGAGAAATAGAATTAACCCTAGAGACAAGAGGTTGTTCAATAGAACGTCAATATACATACATAAAAACTTCATATGATTTGAGCAAAAGCAATGATTCTTCAAATCAGAGGTTGTAATCAACAGAAAACAAGGGTGGTTTCTGGTTAGAGAGAAATCATGGTACGGGACATGGTTCCAAACACTGACTGGTTTTGTAATAGATATCTGAAAAAACATTGGAAAATAGAAAAGAAACGCATATTGACTATGTAAGGAGTAGGTACAGAGGAAAGAATCAGCCATAATCTGGTTTTGCAGTGAATTCTGTGGGCCTTTACGTGGTTTGGAGAGACGGCCAGTGGTTTCAGTGATTTGTAAATACAGCTGTTCTTTTGACCCTTGTGCACCCTTGATTAATGCCTTGTTGGCAGGTGATCCAGAGAAAGACAGAGAAAAACCCCAGGCCGAAGATTTGTTTCAGACAATTAAATGGGTTAATACTGAACCTCCTAATAAAACATGGCCCCCTTTTAACATGCTGTGTCTTTTCCCCATTCTAGAGCTAAAAAATGCAATAATTGCAGAAAATGTATCCAGTTGGCACCGTTTAGATTTTTCTTGAACGCAATCCTATTTTTGAAGGACGAGTATTTTTTCAATTTCATGTGTTGCTATCAAAATATAGCTAGCAAATCTCCAATTTCCAAAAAAAAAAAAATCCTACCAAAACTCTTTAACTTTACATCTTTTCCTCACTATAGTAATTAATTATGATCCATGGTCATGTGATATGCCTTCAAGAGAAAAAAGTTGGGTGTGAAATACCAAATACAATCTATCTATACCCAGCGAAAAGGGCCCTCCCCACTATTCTTCAGCAAGTTATGGAATGCTGACACTCTCAATCCTTCATAACCCCAAAACTCATAATTTGGGTAAAATTATCTGTCCTCCATAAACCTCATATTTCATCAAATGACAATGTTATCTTATTCACCCACGCAGTAAGATCATTGTTTTTTTCTTCTTTTTTTTTTTAAGATAAGTAAGAAGAATGTATTGAAAAGTGGGCCAAAGATAAAAGATGTTGAAAAAGCTGTCATTCCCTGCAGAAAACTTACCCACACAGTAGGCATCATAGGTTTGAACATTAAATGATGTAGACAAACTAGGGGTGACACCTTCTATGATGAATAATAAATAATAAAATAGGATAAGTATCTATTAATATAACAATATTGCATTCCCCGTAATCCTGACCACAATTGAGTATAAAAATATTAAAAAGTGTTTAAAGAAAATTAGAAAGTAGAATTTTCTACCAAAGTAAACTAATGTGACCAATTAAAGATAACCTTACCCATTCAGTGCAATAATTTCAACTGATCATCCAGAGAACAATTAATATATTTAAAATTAGCTATTCTATGAAATAATTTCAATTGGAATCAGAAAACAAACAATATATTCAAAATTCGTCTATTTAGATCTTATATATGAGAATAGTTTTCGATCCGCAGAAAAAGAAAATCAGAAAATGATTCAAAACTTCTTCAGATATACTTCAATCATGACAGAAACTGGAAAAGCATCAAAACATTATCTAAGTAGAGCACTTATTTAAAAATAATAATAACAATAAAGTTATTTGAAAGAAATATATTTTCACCAATGTATTAAGAGGCCAACTCCTAGCAATAGATATCTTACATTCAAAAGGAATTTAAGGCTATATAATAATTAATGAGGAAGCTGAATTACAATTATCTCTTTTGATTTTTAGGCTGGAACCAAAACTAGGCAATAATTCTTCATCTGTAAAACAACTATAGAGGCTCTATCAAAGCGACTCACACAAGAGAGAGGTTTAGAGAGAGTGTAGCAAACTTGGTGCATGATTATCCATTGGTTTGGTTTGTGAAAATTGTCTAGAAATTTCCTATCCTTCTTATTGTTTTCCCACTTTATTTTCCCTCTTTTTCATCCTTAGGTAATTGACAGAAGAGAATGTAATACAACTGTCACACTTGATCAATCTAAAAAACCAATTAAAAGTAATAAAAAATTTCAAAATATTAAAATAACAATTCCAATAATAAATTAAAGAAATTATTTACATATGAAATGATATGAGTAATTAACAATGACCATGTTGAACCCCAACGTCAAATGATTCATTTCAGTTTCAAAAGGGAAAAAAACAACTAAAACCATCTACTTGAGCAGGTTTGTATGTCAGATCAAATTATAATGACACAGGTGAAGAAGCTCATAAGTACGAGTCTAAAGAGAAATCGAGAAAGCAACAGAACAGAGAGCTCAGTTTGGTTCAAAATAAACCAGTGACAGCTACAATACAAGGAAAGTCCGTGCCCTTTGAGGCCTGCTCAAAATGGTGAAGGGTTGGGGTGGGTTGTGGAGGTTTCGTGTCCAATTCAAAAATCGGAATAAACAGAAAAAAAGAGAAAAAAATCACCCAACAAAAAATGCGAAGGAAAGTCTATAACACCGAGGATGGAAAGAGGAATGGTGAACAAACAAGGCAACGGACTCAGATTCACACAGAACTACCTCAACCACAAGCACAAAGTCCAACTCCATGTTCAGCATAAGGCTGACAATCTCAACTACCTTGAAGCCCAATAATGGGCTCTCAGGTCTCAAAAAAGAAAAGAGGAAACAAAAAAGAATCACTCATTATGACAATTTATAGTCTTGATTTTCTATTCATATATTTAGTCCTCACATGTTACATGTATTGCATGGCCTCTCCCTATCTTTCCATATAAAATTATCCTCCATGTACGTAACAAAAAAATAACACTCTAATCACAATTTTTCATCAAAAAACTCTCAAGATCATCAAATGCAATTGCTTCTGCGTGTCAATCATGATATGAGGCCATATTAATATTGCTTTTAGTCACTACCATGGCAGGAAAAATTATGAAAATAAAACAATTCACGCCCTAGAAAAATTCATAAACTTGATTTACTATCCAAATATTTGTCACTCTTGCACGTTTAATCCCAACAAAAAAATTCAATCATCAGAATGTAAATGATAAACTATAATAACTGTCAACTCTAAACTTTATACTGATGCAATATATTGCTTCTAATCTTTGCCATTAGTGACAAAGATTTCACCAATAAAACTAAATCAAACCTTATGAGCTGTCATATACTTAATTTGCAATGCACATCCCGGCATGGTTCTTTGCTAGCCACGCATATGTAACGATCTTATCTAAATGTCTCAAAGGTAGCTCAATCATCACAATGCACATTTAAGAACCCACACAGCCAATAGTTATAATAATCTACTAATTTTCAATAACAGAACCAGACATAGTATCAATTGCATTGAAATAGATCACAAGGATAAAAGTAATTAGAACTATATAATTCAATGCAATTTCACAATTAAAGAAAACTGAAAAGATTACCCTTGCTGGCACTGATGAGGAAGAACCCATCAGGAGTGACAGGACTGTAAAACAAGTCAACGACTGGCCGGGAATGCCCGTGGCATACAAGGGGCACTGCCACTTTCTTCTTATCCATTGGAACACAGATTCAACAACCCAGAAAAAAAACCCTAGAGATGAACAAGATTTCTACAAAAGCTATTAGATTCATAGTATTGAAAATAAAACCCTAGAAACAACAGAGATAGAACACCACAATCAAAAACGCACAACAATCTGTTCAATATAGTGCAAAATTATGATAAAGAAAAAGTTCTTTCCCACTTCTTTTTTTTTTTTTTCTTTTTACAGAAGAAATGAGGCAATGAAAATGGGTCTGAAACCCCAATAGGCAGTTTGGTCTGTAATAGAAAATGGAAAAAATTTTAAAAGAAAAACAAAAAATAAAAAAGGGAAAAAATGGGGAACTATGCAAAGGGCTAGTCGCGAAGGAGATTGAGGGCATTCTTCTGGTCTTTATAGTGTGAAATTTTCCAGGAATTTTCTAAATTTTTGGTTTTTGGGGTTTTGTAAGAACCCCTCCATTTTTACTGATTTCTAGATGAACCTGTATTTTCTTGTTTCTTTGCAATTTGTGTTAGAAAAATTTTTGCTCTGAGATCCTCGGAGACAGAGGAACGCTTAGAAGGAAGAAATGCTTTTCATTTTATACAAATTTGCATGTCATGCATGTGAGCCAGTGATTACTTGATAATTGATTCTTTAATTAATAAATTATAGATTAGAATATTATGAATCTTTAGACTTCAAATAACTTTTTCAAAAAATCTCATTTATTTCTATATTTGAAAAGCATCTAAACATTAATTTATCACGTGCTTCTAAAATCACTTTAGATATCTTCAATTTTAAATTAATAAAATAAATTTATAATCTAATTTTTGATTTTTTATAAAAAAATCTTCAATATAAGTTTTTAAGAATTGTTTATATTAGCTCTCGAGAACCTATTAAGTGATAAAAGGATGAATTCGTTTATCGAAGATCCTAGGTTTCAATCCAATAACAGAGTACAACAACAATGTAATACAAAATTAATTGAAGTAAATAAAAAAATTGTTTACTACATGTTTATCTCATGTAGTAAAGCGCTCAACGTTTCAAACGATCTGGCATAGGAGAAGGGGTCACATGTTCCAATGTTCAAGTCTTAATTGGTGATAGTTTACTATATCAGAATCGGTTGCGAAGCAATACGAAAAAAATTGTTTATATCATCAAATTTATTTTTTTATCTTTATTATTTTACATCTATTCAATTTGCATATTAGATTATAGTACTCTATTATGGATTATTTATACCCATTTCATCTCTTTCTCACTTCAACAAAGGCTATTTTTTATTTATTTCGAAAACAAAAACAATATCATAAATTTCCCAAAACTTCTATTCAATTCTCACTAAACTATACTATGAGTTTTACATATAAGCCACATATATATATATATATATATATATATATATATATATATATATATATATATATATATATATATATATATATATATATTTGTTTTTAAGTTTTAAGTTTTAAAGCAACTGATGATTATATGAGTCACGTCCCAAATCATCTTCTAAGAATTTTTTTTTTCTAAAACAAGTAATATTTCAACTCAAATTAGTTTATTCTTACCATGTTACAAAAACCGTAGTTGGTCAAAAAGTTATAATTTTAGGCTTAAAATTAAAATTGTAATCACTAACCATGGTTTTAACTTTAAGTCTAAAACATAAAATCGTAGTCATCAACTATAATTTTAATTATTTGAAAAAGTTTAAAAAGATAACTACGGTTTTTGTGATATAGTAAAAAGAAATTACTTTGGACATTACTTCAAAACATAAATTATTTTGGAAATTTTTGTCTTAAAAGATTAGTTTGGAACATCACTCTAATTTCTCTTCATTTTCCTAATCTAGGGTTTTTTATTTTTATTTATATTCTTTAGATGCTTGTGAATTAACCCTTAGTTTGATATATTGTTTTGATAAAGATATTGATAAATTGAAATTCACAAATTTTTAAGATTAGTTACATTAATGGGAGTGATGTCCCAAAATATTTTTTTAAGAAATTTTTTTTCAAAATAATTAATGTTTCAATATAATGCACAAATTAATATCTTATTGTTACATCACCAAACTCGTTATCGATTTATCATTACTGCTTAAACTTTTTCTTATACAAGAATACGGAAAGATTCACCCTTAAATTTCAGGACTCCACTAGTAGGCCTCGTCGTCGCCTATCGCCCAACCCACATCATGAAGCTGCTCAAGACCCGCTTTACCCCATTTAAAACCATGTATAAACTAACTAGACAAGAAAGTTCTTAAACCTTGTATGATCCCTAACTCCTTTAACAAATGAATTCTTGCCGAGTATGCAGTTTCATATTGATAAATATATTACGAGTGAATTACGCATAATATTTATCCACGGATTTCTCAATATTTAAATCTCATACATCTAAAAAACATAAATCTTTAATAAAGGAGAATTAGTCTTTGATAAGGAAAAATATATTTTATCACAAAAATCACGAGATTATCTTCTCTATAATCAACGAGAAATTCGAGTATAAAACAAAAAGACTCCTTACGAGGGAAAGATATGCAATTTCAACTGCACGAAAATTACTTTCCCTTCACTATTTTGTTGACTTAATTATTTAGAGATCCCACAATCGCTGCCGACCCCATTTTTTGTAGGTTTATACACAAGTCCCAAAGGTCAAACGATCCAAGTAACTATAGTAGTCACCAATCTAAAATCGTGGTTGGTGACTACTGCTTTTTGTGCTTAAAAACCATAGCTTACTAATCAGCTACTTTAACTTTAAACCTAAAACCGTAGCTACTGGACATGCATGCTTTAACGATGTTTTGATAATAAAAGTTATTTCGCTTTGATCATTATTTTGAAATATGCGTTATTTTGGGATTTTTTTTAAAAATGATTATTTTGGGACAAAGAACTCATTATATGTGCATCCAATTGTATTTCATGCATAAACAATTTCCATAACTTCTTCCATTAAAAACAAGAGAGATGTAAATTCTCTAATGGAATCTTATCGAGAAATTAAATAAAAGTAAATAAAAGAAAAAGAAAAAAAGAAATTTAAAATTCAATAAAATTTTGTTTATTTACTACTTCAAATTCATCATACTTTATTTTAATTTATAATATAAAAATTAAATAATTAGTTTTAATTATATATATATATATATTATTTACTATACTTTGGAAATCAAATATACTTTAAAGATTGTTTTTTAGATAATAGATATGTAATTTAATTGATATTTAGCTATGTAAGTTTTCTTGAAGTGATTTTTATTTTTGGCTTTTTTACTATATCTACTCGGCTTTGTTTTCTTATATGACTCTCAAATCTAATGTCACCCTTTTTACCACATGGCCTGATAGATGATTTGATGTCGTATCCACCGCTAAGTCAATAAAATATAAATTGTCATTAAATCTTCCTCTTTTTTATTGATTTATATGGATTTGATCATTCATGTTATCAATGTTTATGTCGTGGCCACCCACTAGCTAATCCCACAACACACTCCTACATCCTGATTCCCAAAACTGCTCATCCGGAACAAATTTGTATTTAAGACCCATCAGTTTATGCAATGCTGCTTTACAAGGTGATACAACAAAAACTATGACGAACAGATTGAACGAGACTGTATGGAAACTCGATAACCCCAAACCAGAGTAGCTTTGTACTGGGCAGACAAATGTGATATATCATAATATATCAAGAAGTCTGCACCTATAAAGAAGCTATTAGGAAAATTAGCATGCTCATAAAGGTTAACTTATGAAGGCTTTATGACCGCGTTTCATGGAGTTTCACCAAGATATGTTATGCGGGCCTGTACCCTTGTATCTCATGGATCCGAATATTATGCACTGTGCGGGGAACCTGAGGATGGCAATTAACTAGGAATGGAAAAAATATTGGATTGGTTCACCCTCGTCTAGAAGTATCCGAAGTGATTCAATATCTCCCTCATCTATTTGTCCTTTGTATAGAGGGATTACAGCACACTCAACTGACAAGAGTCGATATCACACTTTTATTTGAGCCATATCTGCATTTCCTAAACGAGATATGGTTCCCAGTTCAACAAGACTTTTATTATTATTACTAATATTTTATTTAATTTTATTTTTGATTTATCCAATAAGATTTTCTTGATTATCTATTGAAGATTTTTTGATTTATCTATTGCACTCTTAGATTTATCCATTACTTACTTTCTTGATTATCCTAATAAGATTTTTTGTCATACATAAATGTAAGACCTTACGTTATCGCTTATGAGACTTGACATTATCAAATATTCTAATTTCTGCCTCACTATTTTATTCTGCTTTCTTATCTCCTTTCGGAAATGAAATACGTCGCCAGATCGTAATATGCAACTTCTGATCCCAGATCGTGCTTATTACTTCATACGTCACATCAGACTCTGAAACCTAGCTTGGCTATATAGAACACACCCCTTTAAGTATTTCTCTACATATTTTCGCAGATGATCTAGTTCTTTTTGCATAAGCATCTGGAGACCAAATTATAAGCATCTGTGTAGGGTCAGGACAAAAAATCAATAATAAAAAATTCAGCATTTTCTTCACAAGGAATGTTGATACAAAAACGGCAAAAGAAATATCCGCTGTCGCAGGGATCTCCATCACCACCAACTGGGGAAGGTATCTTGGGACACTTTCCATCCATGGAAGATTGCAGCCTGATCTTTATTAGAATATCCTAGGCAAGATCGGAGCTAGATTGGAACAGTGCTAGCCTAGTGAACTGGGAGACTATCACAAGGCCCAAAACCGGGGGAGGGGGGGCGCGGGGGGAGGTGGGGCGCTGGCTTGGAATAAAGAGGACACATGACAATATGACATGAACCTTGCCTTAATGGCAAAGTTAGTGTGGAGTCTGGTCTCTGAAAAGCAAAACCTATGGGCAAGGGTGGTGGCCAGGAAATATATTCGAGGGGAAGCTGGCTTTCATAAGTTGCTACATAAACCGACATCATCAAATATTTGGAAAGGCAAAGCCTCGGCGTCGAGTATCCTAAATAAGGGAGTGAGGAAGAGAGTCCACAAAGGAGGAGATACCCTTTTCTAGAGGGACATCTGGGCAGGAAGCTCTCCACTCAATGAATTCCTGCCTCAGCTCATTCCTCTTGTAGACTCCTATATAAGAGAGTCATAGATTATTGGGTTCCTGGAGAGGGATGGAATTAGGACTTCACTCTCGCGGTTGCTTCCCGACAAGATTGAAGAGCTATACTGCATGCAATGATGTTGCCCATGACCATGATGCAGATGATGGCTGCACCCTGAGGTCGTCCGACAGGACTGTCTTCACCGTAAACTCAACTCTACCCACGAGCGATCTCCATACTATCTAAAATTAAAGATCTAAAGTTTATATATTTCAAGCCTCTCAAAAGTCACTTTGAGATTAGCTTTAAAGCTTTGAATGTATATCTTCTTAAGAAATAATATCTAAAGTTTCTTATCTATCCTAAATCTATTCTACCTTATCTCTTTTCTTCTTTTTAATTACATCATATATCCTTCATTCATCTATATCTCAATTATTACACTATATATTTTATTTAAAAAATGAAATAAAAAAATATTAATTAAAATTTTGAAAATAAAAATAAATATTTATAGGTTAGAAACTGCAAAATTGGGTCGGGAGGGTGAATGAGTAATACAGCTTCTAAAATAAAACGAAATTGTTTTATCTATTCTTTAAATCTACATATATCAAATGACGTCAAGTTTCGTACGCGTGAGTCCAAATCCGCTGCTTTAACATGTGGTTTAAAAAACGACGTCAAGCTGTTTCTACAATGACGAAATTAACGCCGCTTTCATGACTTAAAAAACCTAAATTAAAATGCCCTAGTTGCTCAAAGTTCGCAGAAAAGCAAAACGAAGGAGGAAGAAAGAAGAGAGGAAGAAGAAGAGGGAGGGAGTGGAAGTCGCCCAGACGTGAGGCGAAGAAGAGCAACCCGCTACCACGGTGGTCCTTCACGACTCGGGTCACCGATCGCCCATACCTGTCATAGCCCGAGAGGAGGTAAAAATCTCAGATCCAATCCTCGCACCGCTGCTGGTTTATGATCCAACCTCTTTTTAAGAGTTTTCTTCTTCTTCAAAATCTCAAACTGAACCTCGCAATGTTTATAGATCAAGTATCTTACATTGTTGTTTGCATTTGAACATGGAAAATCGCATATTAATCGCTTTGGCTGTTCTTGGGATTTTCGAGATTTTTGTTATTCGTGTCAGATTCCATTCTCTCGAATTTAAAACCCCAATCGTCATATTGTCGAGACCAAATATGGAAAATTTCCTTGGTCTAATCCATAATATCACTACATCTACACGCTTTGTTTCATTATTGCTCCACTACTGAAATGGTTTTTTTTTTTTCAATTTAGGCATCTAAATTCTACTTTGATCTAATCGCTGTATGCCTCGAACCTAGACCCAAAGGACTTTCCTCCAAATGAGAAATTGGAAGATGCAAGTCCCCCAAAGAATCCACACCTTCATTTATTTATTTCAAAAACAAAAACAATATTATAAATTTTCATAAGTGGAAAACTTCTATTCAATTCTCACTAAACTATATATATATACACGAGTCATGTCTCAAACTAATATGAGAAATAAATTTTTTTCCCAAAAGAATACTCTAAATCCAGCTTTTTTTTCGCATGATCAAACAAAATCATAGTTGGTAAAAAAGTTACAATTTTAGGCTTAAAGTTAAAATTGTAGTCACCAACCATGGTTTTAACTTTAAGCCTAAAATCGTAGTTATTAACTATGGTTTTGGTAATGTGACAAAAAGAGACTTATTTTTGACATTATTTTGGAAACATGAATTATTTTAAATTTTTTCGGACAGATTGGGACATCACTCTAATTTCTCTTCATTTTCCTAATCTAGGGTTTATTTTATTTTTATTTTTATTTTTTAGAGGCTTGTGAATTAACCATTTTTTAGTTTCGATGAATTAAAGAATAAAGATCTTGATAAATCATAAATGTAGTAAATTTTAAGATTAATTGCATAAATGAGAGTGATGTCACAAAATAATCTTTTAAGAATTTTTTTTCCAAAATGTATCTCTGATGTTTCTCAAAAATAACACAAAACTAGTATTTATTATTACATTCATCAAACGCTGGAATAGTAGACTATGGTTTTAAAGTTTTTTAAAAAGTTAAAATTATAGTCACCAACTACTGTTTTAGGTTTGAAGCTAAAACCGTGGTTGGTGACTACGGTTGTAAAAATTTTTAAAACCATAGTCACTAATCATAGCTTTAACTTTAAACTTAAAACCGTAATCACCAACTACGACTTTAACTTTTTGGAAAAATTTAAAACTGTAGTCACCAACTATTGTTTTGATGATGTAGCAATAAGAGATTAGTTTGAACATTATAAGCATGTGTTAATTTGGAACTTTTTTTAATTTTCTGAAAATGATTATTTTGGGACAAAGCTCTCTTGTTCATCCAAATTGTATTTCATGCATAAGCAATCCCACATAACTTCTCTTTCCATTAAATGATAGTAGACCGATTTAAGGAGAAATTCAAATAAAAAGTAAATACAAGAAAAAAAGAAAAATAAATTTAAGATCTCTCTACAAATAAAATAATCATATAGTCAAATTTGGCAATAGATACAATAATTTATAAACTTTCTCAATAGATATATAAGAATCATTACATACATAAGCACTTTACAAAAAATTATATTGTAAGGACACAACCATGTTCATCATTATCCAATTATAAATATGAGACTGTATTGGAAGATCTTGATGGAAGTAAAACTCTATTGCAATTTTTTCTCTAAATCATTTCATTTGTTCGCCTTCTAACATATCTACGATAGTTGTGATAAGTGATATTCTTACAGAGCTGATAAAAAAATACTACAATCATCACTACTGCATAAATAAATAAATTTTTATTAATAAAGTTAGATAAATATAGTTATATAAATATAGTCAAACTCACAAAAAATACACACTTACTCCACTGATTGTTGTGGAATATTGTTTAAGATTTAAATTTTCCATACCATATCCCCTTCGGGTCACCATTCTTCTGATAATATTTCACAACATTTAAAAGGTGAGAAAACAACATCATTAAAGAAGTTACAAACTTCTTCAATTGATTTGACTTATTTAGTGACCTTCGGGAGTCATAAATATAAATCTGCATAACAGAAGGATGAACAACTCCTAAGATTCAATGTATACTTCTGACAATGATGGGAACTTATATCATATCCACATCTCACCAACTTTGAGAAAATAATGGCAAATGGCCAATGCTCATGGTGCAAATTTCAATAACTTTCAACTTTTTGCTATATACGAAAAAAAAAAAAACTATTATAATCTTATAGTATAAAGAATTAGAGGAAATACTATATAACAAAAGCATCAATTATTACCTAAAACAAAAGTATTAGTTTTGATGAATTTTTGTGCAACAGTTCTAGTTCACCATCATCTGCTTTCTTGAAAAGTACAAAACTATATTCAGTAAAAGAAAATCAGAAAGAATAATGGTCCATAGGAAACCCACTGAGATAATAATGAATGCCACAGACATATTCCACATCAACCATGGTGTCATTGTATCTCCAAGAGTTTATGATGTTCAAACCACTATGCATGCCATCAATCTCTTATATTTAAGATTTCAGCCACGTTTAAAATTTGGAAAAACTATTATAAGGAACAGTATAATAATAATATAATTATAGAATATAATCGATTATTATGTCATCAACTTTGACGCCGATTCATCCTTTATTAATATTTTAAAATGATTTTACAAAAAGTTTAATCTTCAGGTGATCATAATGATAAATGGTGTAGATGATGATGCCGTCTCAGACGTTCACTATTTTATGTATTCAGTAATGCAAGCCGTGGTGATATTAGATGTTTTCTTTCTGTCTCAATCGGTTTTCCTGAAGCGTTAACAGCTGGTCATCCGCTCTGGCTCTGATGCTCAGTCTCCCTCAAAAACAAGAAATGAAAAGGATCGACTGGGCTCGGCCCGTCTTCCTCCGATGCTTAAGCCGGGCTTCTTTCTCGATGGAAAGAGAAGATCAATCATTTTATGGAATGAAGTTTGTGTGTACCTTTCACCGATGGGGTGACTCCGGCATTTATAGTGGGTGATTTTCTCGATGGTGATACCTGACTCTCTTATCGATGATGATTTTTTTTCCCTTATCGCCGGTCAGACACGCTTTTATTACCAAAGCTAGCTATCGGGTACTATTCTACTTCCCTATCGTGGAGACTGATCTCGGTTTATGATATGGGCTCTTTGGGCTTTTCGTTATCGTCCCAGAGGGATGAACCGAGCCTCCATTTTCGGGCCCGCCGTGGGCCTGCCGCTTTACTAAAGCCCTCGCGGCTCTCTTAATCCCGCTCGACTTCAGTGTGCCCGCGCCGCCTATGCTCTTTAAACCCAATCGCCGCCCCACCCCCTGTGCGTTACAACGAGCGGGGCGTGGTCGTGGTCGCTCGGATCGGGTGCGATTTCCACGTGGTTGCTCGGCCATTGACAGCTCGTCACAACATCCCGTGGTAATGATGACTTTTTGACTTTCACGCCTTATTTCCTAATTCTTCCGCAGAACATCCTCCGACCAGCAAGACAGAAATCCCTCGATATCAAGCTTTTTTCTCTCTTTCTCCCGCGAGTCCTGGGCTTCTTTTTCTCAAACTCGTCTCGATCATCGCCTCGAACTTCTTTATAATACCCGTCATCACCTTTCGCTCGTTCCTGGGGACCGGCACGTCTTTTTCTCTTTGTCTTCGAGAGGTGTCACAGGCGCGTGGCTACCGTTAGGTTTTCGTCCAGCCTCGTATTCCCATGGGTCCTGGTCGCTCCTCTTCACAGATAGTGACCGCGGAGTCCGCCCGCGCGAATGGGTGGTGAGTCTAATCGCTTAGGCCATGGTTGTTCTTCGAGATGCCCTGAAGGGAACCTCCTTCCCCTCGGGTAAAGTAAGGATAAAATTGGATGAGATTAAATACCATGTGGGGTCTCGACATCAAGCCTGGCCATAACGCCCGATCTGCGGGTCCTAGCGTGGCTGAGCCTTTGGCTTCTGGGAAATCTAGCAAGACGATATAGGCCCCCCGTTTGGTTCGTTTGGTCTCCCTCGACGTATCGACTTCCTACGCCGTTCAAGTGCTCCAAGATGGTGTGCTTTTCGAGGTGCCCTTCGAGAACGCTTCCTCGTTTTCTCCGCATCCCTTATAAAAAAAGGGTTTCGTTGTTACTTCAACTGCCTGGGCCCTTCTCAGCCTTCGCCCAACCGTGGGTATTTTGGTTGGGATGTTAGTTGTCTTAGGATACGTCATGCTCCTAAGATAGCTCTCGCTTCCTGACCCTTCAAGGAAGTACCGAGGGCTTTCTTTATTTGTCTAAGCTGCTCCAATGCCCGCCGATCATCTCTGCGATCTCCCGCCTCCCACAAGTATTGAAGAACACTACTTCGTCAAGAATCGCCGGGAGTATGATCCAATCGACCGTAAAGACACACTGGCGGTTCCTGGCTGCCTTAACCACCCCGAGAATCTATGTGAGCTTTTGCTTCGCTTTAGCTCGGGTCTAGTCAAGCCACAGACATGTGGCATCCCTAACTTTGCATCACCGTGCGCTTCAGTATTTGTCTTCGATCTTGTGCCCCGAAGACAGGACGTGAAGCTTTGTTACCTATGTATTCCGCGTGCTTACTCGAGAGATCATCAAAGTTGAACATTCTGTATCTCGTGCTAGAAGTCTTCCGACCCTTCTACTCTAAGGTCTTCACCTCCATCTGTTATGAAGTTCTCCCATGAGAGGCCTCCCCGTCTGTCAAGCCCAATGCAGAGCTTCAAGCTCCGGTGGAGACGTTTGCTCAGAGGCCGGCGTAGCGAAAGTCTCAGGACTCCCTTGAGAAAAGCCATTCGGCCTGGGGTAAAGCCCCGAGGTCGGGATCGCTTCACTCCACCCGCCCATGTCCAAGCTGCCAGGCAAGCATTGCCATCTTTCTACCGGCCGAGAGCGCAAGCTCCGCAGCCTCGCCTCGCCTCCCGGCCGCAAAGGCCAAAGATTCCTCTGGAGGAGCCGCGCTTCCTCCGTCGAGGTTATGCTCATCTCAGCTCGAGTCCTCCCACGCCGCAGAAGCCGCCGAGCCTCCCTCCTTCGGGATACCGAAGACTCGGGGAGGGAGCGCCCGGCTGATGGATAAGGAGGATTCCTTGCTCTCCAATGCGGAGCCTCAGAGCCACCGGGCGCGATCTCATCTCATCCTCGTGGATTCTGATCTCAAGAGGTTGACGCCCCGCCTCGTCGAGGAGGCTTCGCTCTATCATTCCGCGAGTCGCCCTCCGAAAAGTTCCCCGTGTCTTTATTCGTTTCACCTTTTATCTTGCTTTCGAAGTCAGGCATTGACTCTATACTGGTATCAAGTGTGCGGCCACTCATCTAAAGAGTTTAGCAAAAGGGCCAAATCAACTGGTCATGCCAAGGTCGCGAGCTCATGTGCCAGCAAGTGGCTTCTCTTACCTCTGAGCGGGCTGAACTGCGAGCTCGGATGCAAAATATGACGAAGGAAGCCGTGAAGCTTAAGTCCAACCTGAGGTATACTTTGATGGCGCAAGCGCGGGCCGAGGGTAGAGAAGAGAAGGCCCAAGAAGGCTTAAGAGTTACCGAGGGCGAAGCCGGAGGCTAGATGGCCGCAGACCGCCCGTAATCGAGCTGTGGGTAGTCTGGGAAGAGTCGCAACTGCCCAAAAATGAGTCATGTGTAGTCGGGGAAGAGCTGCAAACTACCTAGAATGACCTGCGGGTAGTTAAGGAAGAGCTGCAAGCTACTAGAGATGAGCTCCATAATAAAGTGTTGTCGCTGTAATCAAGCCCACCGCGAAGCTTCCAAGGTCGGTAGAACTCTATCAACTCGGGATCGATGAGTGCTACTACAGGCAGGGGACCTTCAGAGGCGTGAAGCCTCGGGTCGCTCAAAGGGACTGAGCGATAGCAAGTTTCAGGGACGAGGCCCCGCACTCATGGGCTTCGATGGCTTGCTTTCCGCAGGAGGGTCGCTACCACCCGTGCCGGACCCAATTTTGATATTCCCAAGGACGAGGAAGGCTAAGAGTTCTTTCGGCTGATTCCTCCGCGAGAGCTCGCCTGCCCCTCGGTCGGGAGGCTCGCTCCCCTTCTTCACCTTCTCTCTCGCTCCTAACCCTCTCGCGCCGACGCTTGAGTATCCTCGCATTACCCTCGCTTTGTTTCTTTGTCGACCGGGCTTTGAACCCGGATATATGTAACGTCGTTTCGCTTTGATACTCTTAATGAATACCCATTTTCTATCTCTCGCTTTACCCCCAATCAGGCTCAGGTCAGCTTCTGTTTGAGCTAACCTGCTCCTAGGTTACAAGTTCTTGGGCTGGAAGGACAGGTCGTGGAAGAATGAGCCAGCCGAAATTCCGCGGCTAATGTGCCTCAGCTGAGTCGCTCGCGGCTATACGGCTCGGCTTGAGCGCCAGCTCGGGCTAAGTCGCTGCGGGCTCCTCGCGGCTAATATACCGAGCCGAACCGATCAATGCGGGCTATATGGCCTTAGTCAGCGCTGAGCTCAGAATTGAGCGCCATCGGGCTCCCTGGCGCCGAGGCCCTCCCCCTCGGAAATGCTAAGCCAGAACCGGAAGCATCGCTCCCGCTACCGAGGCCTTCTCGGGTGCTGTTAAGCTCAGAACCGGAAGCACGGGGCTCCTAGCGCCGAGGCCTTCGAGCCGGGGTTTCTACAACCGGAAAGCACGGGCTCTCGCTTCCCCCGAGCCAAGCCCACAACCGGAAGCACGGGGCTCCCGGGCGCCGAGGCCTTCCCGAAATGCAAGCTGCGAACCGAGTTATCGCGCTCTCGGGGCACCGAGGCTTTCCCGAGATGTTAAGCCCGGCAACCGAGCTACCGGGCTCAGCCACGCGTGGCCCGCGGGCTACACGGGCCCTCGTTCAACCGAAGCCGCTGGGCTTCCGAGCTACTTGGCCCGTGATTACATGGCCCGTTCGAACCGAGCCGCCGGCTCCGCTCGGGCTTGAGGCCTTCCCCGTGAGTCGCTACGCTCTCGCGAACCGAGCCACGCGGGCTCACGGGCGCCGAGGCCTTCCTAAGTCGCCACGCCTCTCCTCGCAAACCGACACGCATATATGGCTCCGCTTCGACTTCCTTCGGAAAGGCGGTAGCTTTAATGCGACTTTACGGAGAATTGCAGCCTCATCATGATCTCCCGAGCTCCCACTTCCTTACAAATACGACCGATGGTGCTCATGTTTCTAAACCTTCTTTCCCTTTAGCGTAATCGAATCAAGGCATGATGAAATGTCAAGGTTTGGTCATCATTGCAGGAGGTCTGCCTGGAGATCGTGAGCCGGCGTTTGGTTTCGATGGTCTTCGCTGGTAAGAGTCAGTTTTTCCCAGTTCCTCCCTGGATATGTTGTTCCCTAGCTAATGCCCCATGACCCGAATGGTGCTGGTGGAATGCATCTGGGAGGTGGGCTACTAAAAAAAAACTTTTAGTACCGCTCTCTCCATTTTTTCCTCTTTCTTTCTTCTCTTCTTCCCTTTCTCCTCTTTCCTTCTCCTTTTCCTTCTCCTTTTCCTTCTTTTTTGTTCGCACTCTCTTCCTCTCTTTCTCTCTTAAGATTTTTTTTTTTTTTTTTTTTTTTGTGGGAGTTGCTTGTACCGTTCACTCGATATGTGTAAGGGATGACACCGGCTGATTGTAACTTTTCGAATCAATTGTATCTTCTTTTGAAATAAAGAACACCTTTTTTTTTTTTTCAAGACGACCTACAGATTCTCGGTGTGTGTAACTTTCAGCGCTCTCGGGTCGAGTCAGTCGCTTCTTTTACCGATATGCCTTTGCTTTTTGATTCATATGATATTAAGCAAAGTAATCAACGAACACATAGGTTTATCTCGAACCGATGGTACTTTATTAAAGACACAACCGAGGTCTATCGATGTAATCTGCTTAGGTGCTCAGCGGCTCCAAGAGCTAGGCAGAATTTTTCCTTCTTCCGCCCTGAGTTCGTAGTCGCCCGACGGACCACGCTGCGGACACGATATAAAGGCCTTCCAATAACCTATGTTCCCTCCATGATCCTTTCCTACTCTGCGGTTTTTAAAAACGAAAGTCGCCAGCTTATGGTTTATTTCTGTCTTTCTGTCATATACTCTATGTCCCACCCTTTCTGGTATCTTCTGTGTGCCAAGAACCTGCCACGCCGGTTCCAGTGAGGTTCAGAATGGTAAAGGTTTTCCAGCAATGCCCTACATCAGTCAATCATCCCTCAGATTCTGATCCGATTCGGCCGTGGCTACCGCCTGCGCTGGGCTGGGAGTTTAACGGGGTCTCATGGGTTGCCGACTTCATGTAGTTCGTATGCCCATAACACCTCGGGAGGTATTCTACCCATTTGCCTTAAATCTTCCAACTTGGTCTTCAATGTCGCCATGGTTTTGATGGTGACTTCTCGCTGTCCATCGGATCAGGACTAGTCGACCCAGGCTCCGCATTCGAGCTCCCAAGCACAAAAATCCCTCGAACTTAGATCACGACCTCCGTTTCCCATTGGTTTCCAACACTAGGCTCCTGAGACCAAACCTGCATACTATGGAACGCCAAACGAAGTTGCGTACCTTTTGTTCTGTGATAGTAGCCAAGGGCTCAGCCCGCACATTCGGTGAAATAATCCACCGCTACGACACCATCGCCCCTTCCTAACGGGCGCTGGTCCCACATGTCCAACCCCATCACGAAGCTGGGGGTTTGTAATTGACGCCGGCGGGTTCTGATGGGAGATAAGGCATTTCGCATGCTCCCCGATAGACTCAGACTTTCCACCAAATTATTGCGGTCTCCGAGCATCATGTCACAAGACCCTCGCCTCAAGACTTTCGTCAATGCCCGAGCTCCGATGTGATTTTCGCATACGCCTTCATGTACTTCCCTCAGCACGTAGTTGGTGTCTTCCCTTGCAATGCCCTTGAGGATGGGTGTGAAAAAACCTCACTTATAAAGGGTTCCTCGATGAATAGTGAACCTGACAGACTCGACCTGCTTCTCGATACCCCATTCTGCCGTTCGCGTTAGCCCTTCCATTAAGTAAATCCCAAATGGGGTCCATCTAGCTCTAGCCGCACATTTATCAGAGAGACTTCTTCATTGCTGAGATTCACGGAGGGTTTTGAAAGGTGCTCAACAAGTGCCGCCTCATCGAGGTATTCTCGGGAAGTCGTCGCCGCCGCTAGTGGCATCCTGCCGCAGTTCTTCGCTTCCTGCATGTGTCCTATCCCAACTCTGTACTTAACTTCTTAAGCAATTCCCGCACCTTCGAGGTATAAGATCATTTTTCGCCTCCGGGCTTCAGAGGAGTCTCTATTTGTTTTACTACCGCCCCAGAGTCGCCGCACATCTCTACTGATCAACTCCATGGAACGGGCGAGGTTGCCTCCCGCCTATGACCGCCCATACTGCACCTCGTTATTGGAGGCTCGAAACCCAAATCTTAGCGCATATTCAACACGCCCATTACGTCCTGAGAGGTCAAATTAGACCGAAGACCACCCTTAAGCATCAAGGGGCCCCATCTACCCGACAACCTCCAAATGTGGAGGTTCGACGTCAATCGAGTAGCTCCCAAGAAGCTCTACTCGAGAATTCCATGACGGTCCCGCCAAGATCTCGCCTTTTATTGCTATTTTCTGCTTAGACCCGATAAGAACTCGCTTAGGCTCTATGGCCCACTTCATCAATTCCTTCATGCCCTGCAGTGCACTTTCTTCATCGATATTAAGTGTCGAGATTTTGGCTTTTGGTAATGAGCTTGGAAGTAAGTATGAGTTTTCTGCCGCTGCTACTAATGCTAGGATTAATTTCTCCATCTGGCATCTTTCCTCCGCCCCTCGCAGCTCTGGCTGCAATAGTAGATCGTCGCCGCATTCTTCGTTTTGTCTCGACCAAGACTCCGCATTGTCGAGAAATCTCGAAACGACTGTGTACAGCAGTAAGGAGCTCTCCTCGCAGGGACCCTACCGTAATGGGGGAGAGCTCGTGATAAGTTTTTAACGTCAGAATGCTTCCTTCGCTAGCAGGTGTCCCATCGCTTTTTAGAACCCTGAAGAAGTGGTCGACACTTATCGCCGACCTCGGGAGACAAAACCGCAAGCACAACTATTTCTCTCCAATAGGGCGTTGGACTTCTTTTTTATGTTCGATGATGATGGCATGTCGGAGCACGCCTTTATCTTGTCCGGGCTTGCCTCTATTCCTGTTGTTGACTATAAACCCAAGAATTTTCTCACACGAGACTAAAGCGCATTTGGATGAATTCAACTTCATGTCGTACTTTTCAAGATTCAAATGCTTCCTGGCCGGGATGAGCTATATGGAGCTCGACCGTAGTTGATTTTACTAACATGTCGTCTATATATACCCTCCATGATGTCCCTATTGCTTCGAACATCCCGTTTCACCAACCTTGATGTAGCTCTCGCTTATCCAGCGGCTTTACCCGATAGCACAGTCCCTCGCCTGACAAATGAGGTCTTCTCGTCGTCGGATACATGCCGACCGCTGGGGTCGGAGAAAGCATCCATGAAGCTGAGGAGTTCATGGTCGACGGTGGCGTCTACTATGAGGTCAATCCCAGGTAAAAGGAAGTCGGTTCGGCACGCCGGCTGGACGCCGCTGAAATCGAGATGCAGTCGCCATTTGCCATTCGCACGAAAATGACGCCGCCAACCATTCAGGTATTCCACTTCCATGATCAAGACTTTCGAGGAACTTGCCACCTCCTCATTAATCGCTTTTGTCTTTAGCGAAACTTCTTCTTTTTGCTTAACCGGGCCAGCATGGACCGACGCTATTCGTGGAGTGATTATCGCTGGTCAACTTCTCCCACGCCCTCCCCGTTTCCACGCGAAAAACATCCTTGTTCTCGCTTCAAGGTGCTTCGATATGAGGCTTCGGGAGAATCTTCCGCTTAGCATGGAACCAACGTAGGCGAGGTGTTCAAGGTGATCGTCCAGCTGTATAGGCTCTATCTCTTCGGTTGTCGTGGTCGAAGTGTTCACCTTGCCTCGCATGTCGAAGCTCGCCCTCATGGATATGCTCGCCGCCGACGCTTTTTCGCTTTCATTGATGCCGAGTAACATTCCCTGGCCACGCACTGGTCTCCTCAACCATTCTACCCGTTTACTGCGGGGAACTCGATCACCATGTGATGTGCGCAGCGGACGGCCCTTATGTCGTTGAGAGAGGGCATGCCCAATAACACGTTATAAGCTGAGGGGGCATCTATTATGGGAAATCTTACCGTCGTTGTTGCTTGGCATGGGGGGTTTCCCAAAGTGAGCACTAACTGTATTGACCCCAAAGGTAGCACTTTTTCTCCAGAGAATCCTCGCAGGTGGGTGTTGACTGGTTCCAGCCGCTCCCTTCTGATGCCCATCTTGTCAAAAGTTGATGCAAAGATGATGTCGGCCGAGCTCCCATCAATGACAAGGACCCTAAGTGGGATTGAGCTTTGTTAGCCACAACCGCCTTATCACCAAAGGGTCAGCTACGGGGGTATTGACATCCCCAGTCCGAATCCGGTAGGGGTTAGTTATGGTTGTGTCAAGTCGAGGCTCGGGACACCGCCGCACCTCAAAGATCCTCCTCGACCGATACTCACGCAAATGAGCCTTCCTCGTATGAGCCGGACTTCACCTCCCTCGCAAATCCCTCCCGAGATACACATGGATTTCCAAGGCCGCTGGTGTCGAGCCCGGTCAGTCAGCCGAGGCGGTGGTGGTCGCGCCTTCGACTCGACCTTCAGAGGTTATAGCTACGAAGATACCTGGCCAAATCGCGACATTCTATTTCCTTCCCGAGTCGTATGCACGTCTGCTCGACACCGTGGGTCCCCATGGAACTCACAAGATTCCGGTGTTATCTCTTTTGGTTGGGTCCGACCTCATCAGTGATGGCCATCTTAGAAATTTTTCATGCCGCACTCGCGCATTTAATCTATGATATCGTGGTTTGTGGGGGTGGAACCGTCGAGGTGAATACTACACGTCAGAAGCTTGGGCCGAGGTGGTCCTAGGCTGCCTCCTCGACGCTCCCTCACATCTGGGGATTGTTCTCATCCCCTCTCGGGATCTCTCTGCCTTCTTTGTCTCCTCAGTGGCTTCGCCCCGTCGCTTGTCAACTCGCTTCTCCTTGTGGGTCAAGAGCTTCCTCTCGATATGAGGGCTTCTTCGCCGCTAATGTACTGCTTTTAGCGAGCACCTCAACCATGCTTGCCTGAGGATTCTTTGAGATGGAAAACATTAAGTCTTTTGATCAGGCTCTTAACCCCGCGATTTAATCGCTGATGGCGAACTTCATATGGAACATCCACCTTTAATGACTTTCAAGGCTGAACCTCTCGGACATAAGACCTCAGTTTTCTTATGGGTTTTGCTTTTACGTGACAACAAGTGATAACTCTATTCCTATATGTCCCTATCCGATGAAGGGAGACTAATACGATGGAGAGCTCTCAACGAGGAGATCGGGACGATGGTGGGAGCCTCGTTAAAACCAAGCTAATGTCGGGCCTTTTAGCGTGATAGCGAAGGAAGCCTTGCATCGTATCGGGCCTTAATACCCATGCGCCCATCCGGGGTTCTTATATTAAGATGGTCAACTGGGATCCTTCACTCCATCGAACGCTCTATTTGCATCTTGAACTTTGGCCGAAAGCGGGGAAATGCAAGCACTCTGGCCGTGAACGGACTCGCTTTGTCGCACCATTGTGGTGTCCATAGAGTTTGAGCTCTGGGCCTTTAAGACTTCCTTCATGTGGTCGAGCCTGTTGAATGCCCTTGAACCTTCAAGCCTCCCATGATCGCCTCCCCTATTCCTGCCGATGAGGGAGGCCGGCTCATCGTTTCGATGTTCCCTCCGAGTATTGGCTTTGCGCTCCTCTCCTGGGTTAAGTAAGGTTTGTGCCCCTTCGTCGGCCTGGATTCTCGCTTCTATTTCGCCTGGGAGGGCCGAGGTGTGGTCGTTTTTCTCGAGGGGTGGTATCGCGGGTCTTCGCCCGTCGCACTTCCCCGCGAGCTGCCAGACCGCCCGTGAGTTGCTCTAATTCCCTTTATCGCCGCTATCGCGAGACTGAGTGCCTCCATCTCGCTTATGTTATCGCGGTATAGTTTCCAAAGGCACTCCTCGGTGGAGGCTCCGCCATCTACCACGCGCCTCGCCGGGTCTCGCATTCTCGAGGATCGCGTGGTTCCTCGCCGTTCTCGAAGTCGATACCATCACCGAGGTCGGGCTTTTATTTGTGCTGAACCTGTCGCTCCTACGCATGGCGCCAAACTGATGATGCTTTTTCAATCGAAACTGGGCTGGAGCGTGCTTGAATTGTTGGGTCGGTCTGCTGACTCTGGACGTCGAACTCTTCTGCAAAAACAAGAAACAAAAAGGATCGGCGGCTCGCCCGCTGTTTCCATCCGATGCCTGTGTTTCATTTTTTTACAAGCAGTAAGATCAATCGGCTAGTAATGAAGTTTTGTGTGTACTCTTTACCGATGCGGGGTAGCCTGACATTTATAGTGGGTGACTTTCCAATTGGATGGTGATACGCACTCTTATCGATGTGTATTTTCCCTTACCGCCGTCAGATTAATAAGGGATAATTAGAAGCAGTTATTGGAAATTATTCTACTTCCCTTATCGTGCGGAGATTCAATTTGGCTATAGGATATAGTTTTTCGCTTTTTTATGCTATCGGCCCTTGGAGGATGACCAAGCCCCGTTTTGGGCCTCAAGGCCGTGGGCCATGCCGCTTTACCGGGCCTCCGCTTATAAGTCTTCTTTAATCCCGCTCTTAATCTCAAAGTGTGCTCTACGCGCCTATTTTTTAAACCCAATCAATAGAATATAAGACTTCTTTACTTTCCTTATTCGTTTTAAGACATATGATGAAACTTAATGTGCATGAAGATAAACAACTGTAGTAATGTCCACACCATCCATTGTCATCTCTTCAATTGTATCAATTGTGTCAATGCCTTCATTAATAACTTTATATGCTGGAATCTCTTCATCAATCTCATTTTTTGATGCCTCAAAATGTTCTAATGTTTTCTTGAAGTCCATTGACATATCATCGTCCATTGAAACAACGTACAGATCAAATCTTGAACTTTTAACTTGAAAGTGTTCAAAAATATCAATAGATAAAATGTAACATACTTAGTGAATATATTATGTTAATTTTCAATATTACTACCTCTAGTAACAACTCCCTTAAATCATCAAGCTTAGTTCCCATATCTTGAAGCTTGGTTCCCATAACTTTCAATTCTTTCCAAACATCAAATAAATTTTTTGTTGCTTTTTTTTCAAAATTTATGAACATCACCAGTAATTCCTTTAACATTACAAATAACATTGATAAGATTAGTTACCATGGGAAACGCGTCTATCACTGAGGAGTAATTAATAACTTTCAATTTAGTTACCTTTAATGTTAGCAACTTGGAATTACCACATTTCTTCTCATATTTCATGGTTGTTGTTGTTGCATTATATGCTGCACATTTCTTAGGATGTTCAGGTCAATCACAATCATTTACACCATCTTCTAAGTCTTCATTTGCCTCATCCTCCACTTCAAAATGTTTAACATATGTCGCCCACGCTCCTTCGTGGTGAATGAGTATGAAATGCAAAGTTAACTATTTATCGAAATGACAATGAAAGTAAGTAATTAATTAATATGGTTATGTAAATAACAATACATATGTAATGTAATATGTGAATCATACTCACATTTGACTCTAAAAAGAGTGATTGAATCTTAGTATACTTAGGAGTTGCAATCCTTCTCCAATTTAAAATCCTGGGAAAACTTATTTCAATGCGACTTGCATATTTCAAATCCTAGCAAAGGAATGACTTCATATGCCAAAATTTGAAAGACATGGAAATCTTGCAAGTGTATATGCCCAAAGTTTTTTGTCATTCTTTTGTACAATGTCTTCTTCAATCCAAACAATGTTCTATCAAAACAAATTTTACCCTATGGATACTTGTTAAAATCTTATAAACTATCAACAAGTTGAACCCAATGTAAATCTATTAAATTCTTCCATTTTTCCCCAAGTAAAACATGCTTAAGAAAATACAATAATGCAAACTTCACAATATCTTCATCAATATTGGATTCCTCAATCAATTTTACTTTCTTTTTTGTCCTCTTTATGTTCATCTTTCGTCATTTATTGCATAATGATAATAAAACCTAGTATTATTGATCATGACAAATCTTGTTCTCTCTAGTATAGTATTTATCTCTTATTCTTAATAAATTGATGTCAAAATTTGAAAATTGACCAAATCTTAACCCTGTTAACAATGAGAACTCTAACCCTCCAAATCTTAATCATTTGAAGTCAACAAATATCCACATCTCATCTTCTTTTGAGTGCGACATTGGCATAATAACATAATATGCACTATTTTTACAGAAATTTTCAAATCAATCATACTTAACAAATGTCCAAAACAATATGTTTTAAACATCTCTAGTTGAGTTTCATTCAAGTTTTCTTTGATCTTCTCAATTACACTTAAATGTTATGAACATGCCATCTTAGAATGGAAATGATCTTCATTATGTATACTTTGAATCCAAATTTGTAAACTGCTTATAGCTTGTAAAGTCACATATATTTTTCTTCATGTTAAGTAAAAATTTTGACAATAGAACACATTGAATATAACAACTAGTTTGTTTATCATTTCAATTTGTTATAAATGGTAATCATTAACATATTAGAATCCTAATTAATACCTACACTACATACCTTCTACTGACATTCTATATATTTGTCATTCTTCTTATGGGAATCCGTGTTTCTTCGGTTATTGTAGTTAAATCTTCAACCTGGAAAGAGACATATAAGACTTAGGTGCTTAGATCCCTAAAAAGAATGAGATATTAAGCATGCATCCACAAGAAAATTGTGGTATATTTGTTCATGCTAAGATTTGCTTGATAGGAAGCACTCTTAAGCTAGAAATTATTTTTTTCCATATATGAGGTATACACATCACAAAATGTGGAGGCTTCATCAACCAAGATTTTACAAAAATAAAAAATTGCAATGAAGAAAACTTTGTATTTCACATGTGTGAAGCACACAACGGATCACCTCTAAGTCATAGTGTGGCTAAGTAAAGAGCTAAGATGTATAAATAATTCATAATGCCAATTACTTGACATCTAGACTAATTTATTTTATTGTAAAAGAAACTAAAATTAAGAATTGCATCCGATTAAATCAAAGAGTTGACCTAGACTGAGTTTAAAACCAAATGAAAATTAATGTAGTCACTTAAAAAATTTTAAAATTACTTTTCAAACCCACACTTGCTCAATAAACAAAGAAATTCTTAGCTCTACTAATGATCTTGGGTAGAACTTTTTGGACAAACATGAAATTCTTAGTGAATTATTTTTCCTTTGTGATGACAATAATGTTGAATAATTTTGTGTAGGTCTTTGGCCCAACATCCCAACAAAAGGACTTGTTTGAGGAGACTATATCTCCAATAGTAAATGAAGTTTTTGGGGGTTATAACTGCACAATATTTGCATATGGTCAGACAAGCATAGTCAAAACACACACAACGGAAGGAGGAGCTAGGAAAAAGGTTTAAATTTCATTACATATATCAACAAGGTTTATCATTAATGCTTTTCATTAATGCACTAGTTGAGCACTTTGGTCTTGTTCCATATGGGTATGAATTGTATAATTAGTTCAGTAAATACTTTTTGACATCCGAGATTTGAACTTGAACTTAGAGATTGAGCTGAGGTAGTTAAAAAGATTGCCTAAAATATCAAGGACAACAAACTGACAAGGTTATTGATGGTTTCTTTGGGAGGGAAAACAAAAACATGCATAACTACCATAATATCACCCTCCATTCATTGCTTGGAAAAGACACTCAGCTCTATGGATTATGCACATTGTGCTAAAAATATCAAGAACAAGCCAGAGGTCAGTAGTTTTACTATGTATTAGGGGACTTGGTTGCTATTTCTTTTTTTAGATTTTGAAGTTGTAGTCACTTTTTAAAATTCTACAGTAGTTTAACTTTGTTTTCTGTTTCAGGTTAATCATAAAATGATGAAATCTGCCCTAATAAAAGAGGTGTATTCTGAAATTGATCGGCTTAAGCAAGGTTGTTGATGCTTCTTGTATATAATCTTATGCATTGTCAAATAAAATCATATATAGTTATTATTCTTAAGAAAACTTAGTGGTAAAGAATAAATAATGTAACATCTTGAGTTTTTATCTTTAATCAGAGGTCTATGCTGCTAGAGAGAAGAATGGGATCATATCCTCGAGATCGTTATTTTAATGAAGAAGCTGAGAAAAAGGTTCCACTCTTACAATTTGACTGAACCATGAATAACTTTTCTTCATTTCCACTCTTACAAGTTGCATCGATCACCTAGTATCATCCCATCAATAAAAAATAAAACCTAAAATCCAAATAGTTATATTCTTCCAATCCACAACACAAGTCAGTCCATATGATTACTGAGAAAGCCAATGAAATTAGAGAAAATAGTAAAATTATTTAAAAAATCTGTCCAAAAAAATTGGAAGAAATCAGAAGTTTTAAGTTTTCGTGTGTTCAAACAATGAAACCAACTTAAGATCAGATACAAAAAATTATGGATCAATTTTTTACCTTTACCTAGCACGATAATTATATGACAGAGGAAACTACAAAAGAAGCAACAAGAAATCCTAGATTAAAAAGTGAGGACACTAAGGCAAAAGTAGGGCATTTTCTATCACTTTCTCGAGAAAACATGAAACTAAGCCTAAAGTGAGGACACTTACAAGAAGAGGAAGGTGCAGAAGTCTGATGATAAGATGAGGCACAACCTAGGGGAGAAACGACACTGAACAAGGGTTTAGTACCTGAGATAAATACAAAAGAAGAATCATTTTACTAATAGGGCTTTTCGGGTTCAGCAAATGGGAGGGAGAGAAAGAAATTGTTTGTTTATAGGGCTTTTCGTGGAACAAGATTTTTCGAGTAATAGAGAGAGAAGAAGAATGGAAGGGAAACAAAAGGGATTAAATTATTAAAAAAATAAGAGTAAAAATGTCCATTTAAGGTCACATCTCCAAAGTTTTAAGAGAAGGTGTTAGTTTTGCAAATTCCCTAGTATTTGGTCCTTTTTAACCAAATATCCCTATTAGTATGTAATTTAATGATATTTATTCGGTGTAGTTTTCTTGAAGTTATTTTTATTTTTTATTTTTACTTCTATTCACTTTGTGTTGTGTTCTGATATGATCTAAAGTCTGGAACATCCTGTAAACCCATGTCACCCCTTTACCACGTGGCCTGATAGATGATTTATTATCATCTATCTAATAAGTCAATAAAATATATAAGTGAAATAAATTTTCATTAAATTATCCACTTTTTTTATTTATATAAATGATCACTCATAAGTTACCATCAAATCGGGCCACCTACCAGAAGGAACAAATGATACACTCTTTGTCCCGATTCTCAAAACTGCTCATCCAGAACAAATTTCCCATTTCAGACCCATCAGTTTATGTAATGTCGCTTATAAGGTGATAACAAAAACTCCAACCAATAGATTAAAGGAGATCATGGAAAGCTTAATAACCTCAAACCAAAGCAGCTTTGTATTGGGCAAAGAAATTGTGGATAATATCATTATATATCAAGAAGTCTTGCTTGTTGGGAAGATAATAAGAAACTAATAAAGAAGAAGAGTAATTTTATATTGCAGAAAACAACTTTTTATTATTCACTCTCAATTGGAATTACAACAATATGAAGAAACAAGACTAATTTAAATAGGCTATGCCTAGGAAACGTGATGCAGAAGTGGAAAGGTGGAGAATATGGGATAGAAGGAGTGGGGTTTTCCAATGTTGCTGAGAAAGTGGAGAAATGCCCACTCAACATGGGGCTAACTACTCAATCCGCTTTTTAGCGATGAGAAATGTTCGGGATTATGGACCACTTTGGCCAAATGTGAACGGGGAAATAAGGACTTGAAACTAAGCAAAAAAAAAAGAGTGGTTGAAAGAGTCACCACTCCTTATTACACGTTGTCTGACTTGGTAAATAAAAGAGAAACAAAATCAAGAGGTTTGATGCACTACTCAACACTCCCCCTTGCTTCAAATCTTGTTACTCCCATTTGCAATCTGAAATATTCATGTTTGGCACGTGGCAGAGACTTGGTGAGGATATCAACAACTTGATCATTTGTTCCACGCTTCAAAGCAATTATTTCTTCAACAACCAATTATCAAAATGACATCAAATGTCAATGTGCTTCATTCTACTATGGAAGGCTGGATTTTTTGTCATAGAAATGGCTGCCTTGTTATCACAAAAAATAACATTCACACCTTCTTGCTTTCGGAGAAAATCAACTAATAATCTCCTTAATCAAACTGCTTGATAAGCTGATGTAGCGGCAACAACATATTCTGCTTCTAATGATGACAAAGCTACTATGTCTTGCTTCTTTGAGCTCCATGAAATAGCATCACTGCCAAGTGAAAACATATAGCCGGCACTCTTCGTCTTCCAAAAACAACTTGCCCAATCACCGGTCAATAAAAACCAAAAGTTTGAAATTTGACACATTTCCGAAAATGCAAATTCCAAATCAATACCCCCGCAACAGGCCCAAGATCTCTCGTCGCCTAAGATGGTGTTACTGGGCCATGCATAAACCCGAAACCACACTACAAGATATGCTATATCGGTCTTCAGAGGAGGATACAATAAATAGTTCTAAACCACCAACCATGCTTTTGTAATACCGCACCAGGCTATATCAGTCCCATCATCAACAAGTTTCATTGGGCATTCACATAGAGTAGTCGACTTGGCCAATTCAACATGTTAAACTCCATTAAACAAATCATCAAGGGCATATTTTCTGTGAGAAATAAAAATGCCATCTGAATTTGGTTCACTTCCGGGTCCCAAACACAAAGCCTTAAGCTGATGACTTGTGGTCCTGCACTCATGTCTAATTTGCCTTTGTATCATTATCCTATATCCCCATATGTGGTCCACTGTCAGAGTATATATACAAATCCCAAAACCCAATATTCATCTTTTCCATTATAAGAGGTTTCAATATTCACTCTTCTTTCTCAAACTATTCTTAAAGAAGAATCAACTTTCCGCATCGCGAAACCCGCGGTTTGATTAGGGTCCATATAACGTTTTAGTCAGTATAGACCTGATCATAGAACCAACAAAGTCTCAGCCACCCCAGCAGCATTCTTTTCAAAATCACCTATCCATAAATATACTGACATAAGACAACGGTATAAAACATTCTGTCCCACATCCAGAATGGGGTGGTCTGATAAATCAAAATAACCATGGGTAGAAAGTCAAAGTTCACTGCGCCTTTGTCGCCGCAGAGGAAACACCCTTCTTTTACACATCAAACAATTTTCTATTTTTAATAAGTAAACAGTTCAATATATATCACCCTGATGAACCAATTGAGTTTGAGCTACTGATAGCTTCTGTAAATTGGAATCAACCTCCATAAACATTATCTATGAATATTCTATTTGTAATCTACCACTCTTAGGTCTTTACAACCAATATCATAAATTCATTACAGTCAGAAATCATACAAAGTTCAATGTTAATCAGGAAGATCATGATATTTAGTTTCCTCCTTGAAGTGCTCTAATGAAGAGTCGGTAAGAATGAGAGTCAAGCCTGAACACAACTGCGGAGTGAATCACTCGACAGTCAGCTGAATATCATGACATCCTCCCAAATTATACTCCCGGCACACTTTATATAACATACCCGATACCTTCAGCGAAAACTAAAACCCACTATATTGATCCCGGCCACTACATGAACTTAAACCAGAAGGATGGTGGGGAGAGATGGAGATTGATGGTATGAACATCGACAAAATAAAATTCGAGTAATGCTGGAATGGAGGCTGAAGAGAATAGAAAGACACCTGTCAAGAAAACAGAATAAGATGAAAAAGTAAAGGTCAACACGCCAATTAAAAAACACGGATAGTATAATTGTCTTGGTCTAGAGAACCAAAACTGGAGGTGCAGTTGGTATAAAGAGTAAGAAAGGCAGGTAAAGGAGGTGTTGAGGTACACAGGGTATACAAGAAAGAGGAAACAGTATGCGGCTGCCAAAACAAGGTATAACTACATTGAGTCACCCTGTGCCTGGTGGCGAATCACTGTTTCCTGAGTTTTAATAGTTAGTCGTCCTCAGTCCCATCTTATTGTAGCTCATCCCAACCCAAAAACATAAGAGCAAGTATAAAACCTTGTAATGAGTGCACAATATGCACACAACCTCCTCTGAAATGGGATTTAAAGTGCAAATAATGAAATTAAATGGTTTAGAAACAAACCCTCTAACTAATCCTTATATTTGGGTATGTATGGGTTAGGATCCATATTATAATTCGGCTCTGGTGAGCAATTCATGATAGATTTTCAAATAAGATAAGTAGTGAAAGAGGATTGAAACAGTAGCAGACACAGCATTTGATAGGAAATGGTTTTGAGGTGTATATGGAGTATGGAGTTGGTTTGGGGTGGAAAAATATGGAAAAATGGAAGAAAAACATACATTCTCGCATTTTTCGGGGACCCGTACTCGCACACCTTGGACTTGTACCGTACACCCTTTCTAGGGAACCGAACTCAGACCGTGCATGTGAACAGGTGGAACAAAGTGGCATAACTGCCTATTTTGACTTCTATGTTCGTATTTTTAGCCACATAACTCTGCTTCATTTCTTATTCGATTGAAAGTGATTCAAGTGGATACCAAAATAGACTTCAAAGAGACCCAAACATCCAGAAATAGCATCGTCAAATTCTGATTCTAGGTGGCCCAAAAAATTCACTCAAGTGGGCCATGTCTGGGCCAAATTCTCCGGTTCCGCTTTGAATTAGAGTGTCCCGCAGTCCCGGTGTCTAGCCCGAGAGTCTGAGTTTCTGTCTCGACCAGGGATCTCCAGTTGAGGAAGAACCCTTAGCACCTTATCTTTAAATGAGTATAAAAGACCTAGTGTCCCATATGAAGCAAGAGTCCCGAAAATGACACAGCCGTGGTCGCCGTGCAGTGCCGCAAGTTGCCGATTTTCTTCACCGCCTGCAACCGCATAATTCCTCTCTGCAGACTCCATTACGTATTCTCGGGGACTTCAGGAAAGCTCATCAGTCTAGAATTTAACCATATGCTAGCTACCTGGCATTTGTCTCTACGGCTGCTTTTAAAAACCCGAATTGTTGTACCGCGCCTAATCACAAGTTAAAGAAATGAAATACAAAGTATAGCAAATGATATGGGAGCATGAACAAGAAATAGCTATATGTAGATTTGATATGTAAAAGAGTATAGGTAAGAAAATACCTACGGTATCAACGGAAGAGTTCGTTTCTTACTTCCTACAAAGATACATTGCTTCTTAATAGCATAAAAGAAATTTACGCATAAAGGTAATGTGGATGGTGTCATAAGATATGATAGTATGTATAAGTCATAAGATATGATAAGATATGATAGGATATGTCATAAGATATGATAGTCTAAAGTACACGAATGATAGGTACATATATGAATATATGAATGAGTAAAAGCATACATGATAGAAATATAGAAAGTACATGAATAGCTAAATCAAGATAGAAACGCATAAATGAATATGAATAGATAAAGATATATATGACTATATAAAGGAAGAGCGATAGATTTATTCCATGATATATGATGCACTACATATGATACGGGAAGACAAACCAAATGATAGAAAAAGATATGAATATATGTATTATAGAGAAATATGAGAACCATAATATGAAGGCGTATATGAGAACTAATACGCATTAAAGTAATGATAGTATATATTTGATGTACAATCATGATAACAATAGTTATTATTCATGCTTATGAGATATAAAACAAAATGTAATAAACCGATTACCGCTGGGGAACTTTAGAGGGATGGGGATAGCATGCCTATAGGGAAGATATAGTTGCTGCAACATATAGATATAGATATCGAGGCCCCGTTTGGGTCGATGACATAGATCCCGTTTGGATCATGGTGGCCCCGAAAGGGTCATTACATAGCACATGGCATAGGTCACACGCCGCTCGTGACAAAGGATGATACCTCTGGGTATAAAGAGATAGAGATCATCGTCTTCAGACAAAGGATAGTGTACCTTTTAGGTACATATTGCATAGAGATCACCTGCCTCGCATGCTGATAGTACCTGTACATATAGTTATTTCCCGTATCCGCTTCTAGCGTATTTGCGCATACGAAACCAAAAAGGAAACGACATGTATAAAGAGGCGACATGATATGAGAAGCATGCTAACATCAAGTATGCACGAAAAGATGATGCCATGTTAACAAGAAGTAAAGTACAAGATGACAGTATATGAAAAGTATATGAACAATACAGTATATGAAAGAGAAAAGTATATGACAAGTATACAAGTACAAGAAATAAAGTGTCAATGACACGAAATGTATGACCGTATAAAGTATATACATATGAAAAGCACGCTTATAACATCATATGAAAGAATAGTATATGACAAAGAGTAAGATGAAAAACATGTAGTATATGACTTATCATATGAAAAGTATAACAGAAAACAAGATATGGAAAATGAACAAGACATGAATATAGGTATATGAAAATAGTACATGAACAAGCATGAATTTAGTATATAGAAAGTACAAAGTATACGCCACCTAAAAGGATATGAACAAGTAAAGTACGTAAATTAGATAAAAGAAAGGTATATGAAAAAGTGGCAATATATGGAAAACACATGAAAACATATGATAGTATATGACATGATAGTAAAAATATAAGTCTTATACTCCTATGGGAGATATGAAAGATGAGAAGTATAGGGATATGTAAAGTATAGAAACCGGAATACAGTAAAAGTATAGATAAAAGATATGCCAAAGACATAGAATATGTACCGAAGAGATTGATCTTGCAATAGGCAAAAGTATATGTGATAGATATAATGGGGTGGTCGGTAATGAGCCAAGCTACTCTGCTCTACTGAAAGTCTGCCGCTCGCCGTTAGTTAAACGAGCCAAGCCAGCCCCACTTAGGCTCGATACCTCGAGCCCGAGCCTCGAGTCGAGCCCGAGCTCCAACTGGAGTCAGGTATTAAAAATGATTTTATTATTTATCGCACTGCTTCTTAATCGCTTTAAGCCCTTAACCCAAAATAAAAATTAAAGAGAGTAAAAACCCCTGCCCCACCGCCTCACTGTTCTCAGCCGCCAGCCAGCTAGCACCGCAAAGAACCCCAAATCCCTCAAAGCAACGCCCCAGCCAGCCAGACTCAAGACCGCAGCTGTACCCCAAATCCCTCACTCAGCTTCCAAGAACGTCCCGCCTCCCTCAACCCTCTCTCTCTCGCCATTTTCGCCCATTTGAAAATTCAAGAAGTTAAACCCTCAGCGCCAGCTAGCACCACGAGTCCACCTACGCACTCGCGACCACCCACGGCCACCACACCAGCCCCAACAGTACAGCGCTCTCTTCTTCGTCGACACAAGTGTGCTTCATGTAAAGAGATCCACTGATGATCTCGCGGATCGTAAGCTATTTTATTTATTTTGGGCATTTTTTACCAAATCATTCCTCTCAACATTCTTCGAAATTCGAGATCGATCCTCGCTAGTCTCATCATGTCGTAAGGGCTAAAACCTTAAAATGACTCCGCCGCCGCGGATCGACCGTCAAGCCCCTCCTTCTTCTCCACCTCCTCAAACGCATATCTTCACATAGTAAAATTGCAAATCTTAATCTCAAAGTATCTCTTCCTCGATACGGGAGGCTCATGAGGTTCAATCTGCCAAATGCCTTCAAACTGGGATATTATTCATAAAAAATCGTAAATGGATATTATTCATAAAATCCTAAATTCTACCCATCCATGAATTTTTGTTAATTTTTGTGTGTTCTCTGGATGGGTTCTTTCATTGTAGAAGCCACCCAATTTCTACCTTTTTTTTTTCCGCTTTTCGCTTGAAATTTCTATGAATGCTAGAAATTATCATCGGCGACTAGATTTTATGTTTAAATTTTATTCCTTTGCTAAATGGGTATTCTAATTTTTTATGTATTCTTAATGGATTTGTATTTTATAAATTCTTTAGGTTTTTTTTCACTGGGATCATTTTTCCTATTAACATTGTAGGGTACCAATGATGAAGGTTCCTTTATTATTTATTGGGCTGTAAACTCTGAATTTTTTCAAATGTATCAAGTTAAAAATGTTTACTTATTTTGTATTAGATTATTTATTGTTTTAGTTATAAAGATTATCCTCATCGAATCATTATGAAATTTGGGCAGGGGGTTTTATCAAGCCAATAATTATTTTAGGGAATGTTCTGCTATTGCTTGCTCGTATGGTTCGTTTAGTGTCTCACGGTGCAAAGTGCCTTTGCAGAAGTTGTTGAATGGATATGGTAGGTGTTAACATGATCGAATTGATGGCATAGTAAGTAGTCTCTCCTTTTATAGACTATAATTATGCATTGAGAAAAAATGTTGTATTTTTTAGTGGTTTCTCGTTAGTTTCTACAGCAAAGAGTTAAGTAGCCTTTCATGTAATCAATCATATATTGAAAAGAATGTCACTTTGTATTATTCAATGGATGTTGGGGAGTATGGAAGAGACAGAATAGTACGACTTAAATCACAGTAGCAAAGAATGATGATGCTGGAGGAGGTTTACTGCATTAGTAATAAGTCACTAAGTAGTGTGAATGATTACAGTTTATATTTTATATGTCGCTGTGTCTGAAATACTTGTACTATCATTCTTATTTTTGTAGGGGAATTTAGAGGTGGAAGGCATTTGTATTGTTCAATGATGCTAGGAAACTATGGAAGAGACAAGATTAGTAATGACTAACATTTCATTTTAGTCCCTGTGTGTGTTTGTAATACTGTTTTGTATTTCGTGGATAGAAATTTCCTTGGTTGGAAAGCATTTCTTTCTTTTTATTTCTTTCGTAATGTGTAAAAACAACCACACCTTGACTACAAATGCACAAATGTAAACAAATCAAGAACACAGTTACACAAATACCGTAAAAATGTAAGGACCAACATCGTACAAGAGTATGGAATCGGCGGAAAGAGGCGACTAAGTTGCCCGCTTTGAAGACGTTGTATTTATGCCGTGCTTGAAATATATTTTGGTAAGTTGATATGTAAGTGTCAATTTACTGTGTTTTGCGTAAAATTACCGTAAACCTCGCCAATTACACCTAAATAAGAAGAAGTACAAATATATCTGTAGGTTTCTCAATTTTTCATTGCTCTTAAATATTTGCTTCCTTTTCCATATCAAACATTAATATGTGAAGCAAAACTATCGTGATATTAAATGATATCGAATTTAGATATTGGTTGATCATTCTAATCTCTATACTTTTTTGCAAGAACCCTTTTTTAATTTCAGAATTTCTCGTGAAGTATTAAGAAGCCACCGGGTTCAAAAGTAACCCTGCTGAAGAAGCACCAGTTCAAACCAGATCCGAATCCACCTCGTAACCGCCAAGTTCCCCCAATCCTTTCTGGTTATAATTTAAGTCAGGTCCTTCAATCTGATTCTAGAACTTTCTTGTTTGTTTTATATATATTTTTATTTTTGATTATTTTTGTGAAAGAAGTTAAACACTAATTTAATCAGATACAGATATGGAGATATAGTTTGTGTATCTTCACTTGCAAATTTCTGAATGTATCTCCAATGACAGCCACCTAGTTCGTAAAGATTTCAAAACAAGAGAAAGCCCAGTCTCTCATAAGAAACTGTATATGAGCAATTTTCGTAGAACGTAGGTCACTTTCGATTTTTACAACATGATTATTAATCCAACTAATCACTGCTAACCATTAGATCGTACTATCTACAGCTTTGTCCTCGAATTTTCAGAGTATTTGCTTGATGATATAGGATGTTATTTCAAACATCCATATCATTATCTTCTTTTTTTTGGTCCTTCATTTAGGCTCGATCAGCTCAGCTCGGTGTTGCTTCGAGCTCGTCTATATGGAAAACAGTTTCACGATGCCAAGCCAGCTTTTTTTTAAATCACCGTCATGCTTGGAGCCTGATTTAAGCCTGCTCAAAAGCCCATTCCTGGGCCTGAGCTCCCTGTAGGGCACCAATGCCTAGCCTCAAATGCGTTCAAAGTCATTCTACCAGCTTATATCAAATTATAAGGTAATAGAGTTATATGAATATGCATATGTATAAGCTCAGGACGGTCACCATCGTGGTCATCTATATGCTTATGTCTCACTCAAGCTGCAGTTTAGCACGTGTCTAACCGTGTAGGCACCAAGAGGAGGCTAGAGGACAGACATCCCACATCGCAGCAGCCACCTGTAGATAGTGCTCACCCGCCACGCTCCAACTTTGATGTTTTGTAATAGAAACGTTGTACATGGTATAAGCAAAATGACTCTGTATATGTGTATAGATTTTTATGGACACCACTCAGTAGTTCCTTTGGTATATGTAAATGATTTTTTGTTATTATTGTAAATTGTTTGTATACTACAGTACGGGTGTAACGCTTCCGATGAAGAATAGATCAATGAGAGTCCCAGTACAGTATAGTATATAGTATAGATAGTATCGAGCCTTGACTTCTATTATTGGATCCGCCTAACCGGTCGGACTGAGATCCGGCGGAGCTGCCATCACCATATGTCAATGTGATTCAGTACTTCAGAATTAACCCGATGATGTCACACTCCGCTATCATGATCCGCTTTTCTCATTGAACTCTTAAGATCCCTTCACTTATAATCACTTAGCATCGAGAGAATTATACAACCTATATGCTTTGGATTGAGGACTATGTTATCGTCATGCAAGAAAGAATGTTTGAGATAGAGAAAATGAATTCTATGTTATTATGAGGACCAAATAATCAAAGAGGAGGAACCAATGGAAGTGGGACACATGTCACATTCTGTAAACACTTTGTAAAACATCAAATGAATTGGAATGAAGTGCTTAAGCCTTATTTTCTTGTGTATGATCGGTTGGTGAGGAGGAAAAGGAGAAAAGGGAAAAGAGAAAGAGGAAGAAAAGGGAGAAAAAAAACCGGTCCTTGCTAGGTCAAGCCCACCGTTTTGTTTCTAAGATTCTGTTTGAGTAAACGAAAGTAAGAAGTGAAGAATAGAAAGAGAGTTAGGGCTTCGAGACCAAGAAAAAAGGCACTGGACTCCCTTTGAGATCAATTATTGTGGTTTGTGTTGCAATTGTTATTTGGTTTGTGGTCCTCAATTCAAGAGTTTTTCAGATAAAGGAAATGTCGGGGTTTTAGATACTGCCATCAAAATTCCCTAAAACCCTAAGTGAATTATTTGGCTGTAACTTATCTGAGTACTTGATTTAGAAATTTCAGCTGAGAGGAAACCTAAGAGACATGTGAACATACTTCAAGAAGAGCCTAAATTGCATTATGACTTTAAGACCTTGAATTTGGGTCTAAAGACTGCCATCGGTTCTATTTGAAACAGAGCTAGCCTCATATTTGTAACATATCTCGAGTTTTGGTGCTCCAAATTTGATGCTGATCACTTACAGAACCCTTAGCACCATAGCTCAAATGAGTAGAAGGAACTAGTGTCAAATATTGACTTAAGACCTTGAAATCGGGTTTCACAATAATAATTGCGGTAAACCTGGCAACATACCGCTGGCATTAAAATGCCATAACTTAAGTTTGGATGATTCAATTGGAGTGATTCTAATTTGTTTAGTGAAATAGATTCATAGTGGAACAATTTTCATGAAGGAAGGATGTTGAGATTTCGAACTCATTGTACCTAGAAAATTAGGTGAAAGTTTGGACCTCGTTTTGAAATGATTTTCATAAGTCCTTTCCTATAGATTTTTAGATGATCTAAATGTCTCTTATATACCCCCAAAGTATTAGTGAAGAGGGTTTTAAGTGAAAATAAGTTAGTATAATTTAGCTTATGAGATAAAAGAAATGGATCTGTGTTATATGATTTAATGCCAAATAATATGAAATAAATAAATGTGGAATAATAAAGAACATGATTTCTAAATATGTGAAGAATAGATAATACATGAGAATATTGCTATATATAGAGAAGCATAGAATACATTCAGAGATGATAAGAGATATGAAAGTACTTTATGAAGATGAGAATAATGGATAGTGGATTATCTTATATGCATACATGATAAACAATAGTTATTCATGTATGTGGGATATGTAATTTAAATGTAATAAAATTGATTGCTTGCCATGACTGCAGATTATTGCATGACATGCCTATTAGGGACGCTGTTGCAACATACGATATAGTCGGGCCTTGCTTCGCTCGATGATACTGACCTCGTCAGTCATACAAGAGCTATGATAGATCACCGTCTCGTACAATGATATTACCTGGTACAGCGCTCTTTTCTCAGATCCACTTCTTTGGAATATGCAGCATGAAATATGTAAAAAGAAATAAAGCCTATATCGGTAAATAAAACATGAATCATAAAACATATAATATAATTTGTAAATATAATGGAATATATAAATAATTCAATAGTCATTAATACTATGACTAAATGATATGGAATTTGATAAATAAAACATAGGAAGTTAGTACAACACATGAGAGGAATATATATATATATATATATGCATAGAAAGTTGCATGAGTATTAATGTGATGATCATGGTTAGTGGCCATCCATTGCAGAAGGGGATCCTCTGCTTTATGCTTAGCAAGGGTGTTTATTCATGTAGGTACCAAGGAGGCGGCTAGAGTACAAGACATTCCACATCAAGGGCCATCTCAGCGATAAGTGATCACCTGCAGTGTTTCTATTTAACGTGTTACTCTGAGCAATATGTTGTATATAAACTTATGGGTATAACGAAAAGGAATTGTAAATAATATGTAAGATATTTTGAATGCCTCAAATAGTGGGGGTATGATAGTATGGTTTTTTAATATATGTTAAATTATATGATTATATTTTAAGGAATGTTTTCGAACTGCTCAATTAATCAGGTTTAAAGTCTACAATTTCGTGACACTCTTTCCTAACATGAGGTGCTAGGTCGGGGTTTCAATGATGTATCAAAGCCTAGGTTTAGCAAATCCCTGTATAGAGCATAAGATAAAAATTTGCCATGTAAAGTAACAGTGTCAGTCTGATGATGTCTTGTTTTCTAAATAGGATGGATTGCCCTCCCAATCCTGACTTTGAAGCAGAGGAACCTATCAATGGCTGAGTATGAGAAGGAGTTCAGTCATCTCAGCAAATATGCACCTGAGTCAATCCTCATCGAAGCATTTCGGTGTAGACAATTTGAAGATGGACTGAATGAGTCCATCAAGGGGTACTTGACGCCTGTGACATCTCTTCAACAGGTGAATTTCTATCAACTGGTGTGCTTAAGCAATGAAAGTGGAGAGTTTGAGGCAAGCAAGAGAGAAAGATTTTAAGAAGGGTTCTCCAGGGAGCTCTCAGAGGAAGAGAGCAGAGAATCATAAGCGTAATCGCTTACAAACATCACACAGAGGAAGAAGGCAAGGGCCTAGTATAGCACCTAGCATCGGGCAGAGGTGCTTCAACGCGACTCAGAGAAACTCCAGCGCCTCATTTCCATCAACGACATTCGGGAGTTTGCGTGATTGTTGACATGAGGGTGCTTTGGGGAGTGTAAGGTGACTCAACATTTTATGGAAAATTGTCCCAAAGAGCTGTATAAATTCACTTGTTAATAAAAGAGGAGGTCCACATCACCATCGTCACTCAGAGATGCAGGTAGAGGTCGAGGGGCCAGAGCGCATAAAGGACTAGGAGGCATAGTGTCGAGACAGAGATCGTCTGATGACTTCAGAGCTGCGACGCATATGCTATGAAGGCTCTCAAAGTGGGACCAAAGAGGAACCGTGGGTTAGCCGGGTATATTTTCTTATGGTATTGAAATGCACGCATTGAATAAACCCTCGATCTACTCATTCATATGTATGCATCGAGCATGTGTTCGATGAGGTGACACAGGAGCGCTTATCATGGACATGTGGCCAAACGCTTCGGGGCACAAAGGTCGCAGGAATAGGTGTATGAAGAACGGCTCTATTATCCGTGATAGAGAATTTTCAAACATTTGATCGCTTCCGCCTTCCGAGAATTTGACTTGATTTTAGGTATGACTCCATGTTCAAGCATAAATCTATACTAGATTGTGATAAGAAGACAGTAGTGTTGAGGTGCTCTAACCAGTCTGAGGTGATAGTATAGGGCATTAAATCTAGCACGATGTCCAATGTAATCAATTATGCAGATTAAGAGATTTGATGCGAGAGGAAAGGATGTGAGACATTTAGCCTTGATACTTGACTCTTAAGAGAGGTCGGCGCAGATGTGAAAAGATTCTAGTAGTAAGGAATTTCCAAATGTATTCATCGAAGAGTTACCCTGCATTCCACCCGAGAGGAGGTGGACTTGTCTCTGTGAGATTGTACCAGAACATCCCCGATTTGCAGGCACCTTGCTGTGGATGGCTCCTTCGACCATTAAAAGAGCTGAGGCTGCATGCAAGTTGTTGATGCAAAGGGTTTATTGTAATCTTGTTTCTCCTGGGGTGCACCCACATTTATGAAGAAAAAAAGGATGGCACATTGCGAATGTGCATTGATTATGATAGATCAATAAAATAACAAAGGAAGAACGGGCACTACGCTTCTAGAATAAGATTTATTCGATACTATGAGTTAAGTATCATTTAAGATAGATCTACGATCCGGGTACTAACACGCTGAGAGTAAAGATGTTGATGCACCGAAGACAAGATTCAGACCCAATATGCCTATTACAGTTTCAGTACGCTTGTCGACGAATGCACCAAATGACATTTATGGATTGATGAATAGTGTTTAATCTGCTTTAGATCATTTTGTGGTGGTGTTTATTGATGATATATTGGTGTATTCTGGGAAGAACGGTGAAGATATGAATAAAGATCCAGGAGGCTAGTTCCTAAATTTGAGTGCCAGTTATATGCCAAACTGAGTAAATGTGATTTTTGGCTAAAGGAAATTTTCTTCCTAAGCCACATTGTCTCAAATTAAGGAACAAAGTTAATCCAGCCAAGATTGAAGAATGAATTGAAGTCACCCAAATGCATGCAGGAGCTCTGTGGGGTTGTACTGATATTATGTAGGAAGATCCGTGGAACTGCTTCTGCTATAGCATCTCACCACCAAATTGCCCGAAAATATGTGTTTATGGAAATGACAAGTGCCAAAGTTAGCTTGAGCAAAGAAAAGCACTGCGATTGAAGCTCCAGCATGAGATGTTGTACTTGACCCCGAGTAAAGAATATACCATGTAGAAAGGATACTTCAGACAGAAACTGATGCACGATGTAAGATGGTAAAGTTCGGCTATGATCTAGGCAGTTGAGCTCCCAATGCAGCGAATTATCCCGACCGGAGTCGGGTCACAAGCAAGAGCTTCGCTTCAAAAACATGGTGACACCACTTATAAGGGTATGTAGAGTCATGGCGCACCACAAGAGTCACATCTCACGACTTAGAAAGAGTTGGAATTTGAGGCAGCTGAGGTGCTAGGTCATAAAGACCAGACTGCATAGCCGATTACTCCGGAAAGCCAATGTGGTGGCCGATGCCTCAAGTGCAGCATTGTGGCAAATATATCACTTCGTATAGTAAATTGAGAATAATGCTGATGGAGTTTAATAGCTCAATTAAGAGCTTCCACCGCTTCTATAGACATGAGATAGATGTCAAAAGAATGAGTAAAGAGTTGCAAGAAAAATATTCAATGACCAAAAGAGTGGAGTCGAAAGAGAGTTTTCTTAGGTAAGATGATGTTTTGGTCAGAGATAGATTGTGCCGTACCGGACAGAGTCAAGAGCTACATGAAGCTCAAGTAACTCCAAGTTATTTGCATCCCGAGGCAAACAAGATGTACCTGTGGATTTTGAAACAGAATCATTAGTAAGGTATGAAAGCATGTCAATGGATTATGTGTCTATGGTCGACGGTCAAAGAAGTCAAAGTCGAACATCAGTGCCATCAAAATTAGAATCCTAGTATTCCAATCTCCACGAAATGGGATAATATATATCTATGGATTTATCCGCCTCCCACCGCACGGTATACAGCAGGGAAGAGATATGTTATTCAGATAATTGATAAACCAATGGGGTTCCACCCATTTCATGCCAAATATGATCATCCCATGACCAATTAACAGTATATGTGATGAGATTATAAAGATTGGGCATGGTGGTGCCTCGTCGAGCAGGCCTGATAGAGATCCCAGATCACGCTGGACCTCGGAAAGAGTTACGCGAAGCACTTGGGTACTCGCCCCAACTTTGTGAAAATGTTTTCACCGCAAACAATGACAATTCAAGTGAGATTAATCAGATATTAGAAGTGAGAGCCGTAGGTTGTGTTATACCCCCTCGAAGTTTGATAGTATAGCCCATTTATGAATTTGGTTTAACAATACAATTTATCAAAGAGTATCTATATACACTCCATATGAAGAGTCAGATGGCCTCAAATGCAAGACTCCTGGGGAGCGGTCGGGATGTAGCTGAGTGAGTATAAACTAATTGGGCCTGATATTGTGAAGGACATAGAAAAGAAAGTCCAGATAATTCGGCAAAGGTTAAAAGTTGCTAGTGATCGACAAAAATCATATGCCGATTTGAAAAGGAAGGACATTAAATATGAAGTGAGTAATAAAGGTTCCTGGCTGGGTGTCTCCATGGAGGAAGGCTGTGCTTAGATTTGGGAAGAAAGGAAAGCCGAGTCCAAGATCTACTCCAGCCCATATGAAGTTTTAGAAAAGAGCTGACCTGAGAGCCTATCGTGCTGGCTCAGAATCGCTGTTACAGGATGTTTTCTGCAAGGTCCATGCCGAGAAGATACGTGATAAGACAGAATCTCATGTCCATATGCAAGAAGTACAACCAATTTATTTGATACCATGAGGAGCCGAAGCTATCACATTCGAGAAACAAGAAGCAAGAACAAGCAAGTGCCATTAGTGAAAGTACTTTGGTAACATCATGGTAGGGAGGAGGCAACATGGGAGCCAGAGGCAACAATGATAGCTCAATATTCGCAACTATTTGATACAAGTAAGAATTTCAATGGATGTGACAAAAGAGGGGAGAATTGTAACACCCCGAAGTTAACCTTAATAGCAATGCATGATTAAAGGATTATTAAAAACGAAAAAAAGAAAAAGTGAAAGAGACAAATAGAATTAATTTTAAAGATCAAGGGTAGAATGATAATTTTGTCATGTGAGGACATAGTGAAATAAATGATGAAGAATGTTGAAGAAAGAATAAGGTTTGAGATATAAAAATGAATTATATAAGTAGGAGGACCAAATAATCAAAGAGGGAGTCAACCAATGGAATTTGACATGCCCCATTCTAGAAACACTTTAGAAACATCAAAAGAATTGGAAAGCAAAGGCTTCTAAGCTCATATTCTCTAGGTATGACTGGTTGGTAAGGAGGAAAGGAGAAAAGGGAAAGAGAAAGAGGAACAAAAAGAGAAAAAACTAGTCCTTGCTAGGCTGGTTCTCCACCCAAGCCATTTCTAAGATCTCCAAGGCTCGTAGCAAAGGAGCTAAAGAGGAAGTGAATATGAAAACAGAGTGAGCTTGAGGAAGAATCAAGAAAAAGGTACTTGACTTTGAAGATCAATTCATTGTGGTTTGTAGTTATTAGTACTGTTATATGGCTTGTGGTCCCCAATTGATGAGTTTTGTACAAAGGAAATGTTAGGGTTTAGGGGGAGATGTTGTCAAAATTTCCAAAACCCTAAGTGAAATTATTTGGTCATAACTTGGTCTAGAGTAACCTACTTAGGTATTTCCAGTTGAGAGGAAACCTAAGAATTCGTGACCATATTTCTTCAAGAAGAAGAGCCTAAAGTATTAATATGACTTTAAGACCCTCGAATTTGGGTTTAAAGACCAGTTATTGGTTATGTTTTGAAAACAAAGCAGTCTCGGTTGTTTAGGACATATTTTGAGTTTTGGTGCTCCAAATTGGATTATTCCAATTTGAGAAGAACCCTTAGCACCATAGCTTCAAATGAGTAGAAGAAACTAGTGTCAAATTATGGACTTAAGACCCTTGAGATCAGGTTTCACAGTCGGTTACCCGTTTAAACTGGGCAAATAGACTAGTTTGGCATTAAAATGCCATAACTTGAGTTTGGATGATTCAATTGGAGTGATTACAATTTCTGAGTAAAATAGATTCATAGAGGAACAATGTACATGAGGGAAGCATGTTGAGATTTTAGAATTATTGTATCTAGAAAATTAGGTAAAGTCGGACCCTATTTTGGGAAATGATTTTCATGTCCTTTCCTATAGGATTTTGAAACATCTAAATATCTCTTATATACTCCCAAAGTATTAGTCGAGAGGGTTTTGTATGAAAATAAGTCAGTATAATTTAGTACAAAGAGATAAAGAAATTGGACTTAAAAGTTATATGATTTAATACTAAATAATATGGAATAAATAGAATGAAATAATAAAGGACATGATTTATGTGCGATGAAGAAAAGATAATACATGTATAGTTGCTTATATAAAGAAGCATAAAATACATTCATATGGATGATAATGAGATATGTATAATTTTTATGAAGATGAGAATATTGATAATGAATATCTCATATGACATACATGATAACATAATAGTTATTCATGTATATATGGGATATGGTCCTGTTGAACGAATAAAATTGATTACATGCCAATGACCAGGTAGACGGATAGATGAGCATGCCTATTAGGGATATAGTTGCCGCAAAGATGGTGATATAGTGTCGACATTATTTGAGTTGATGACATGACCCCAGCGGTTATACAAAGAAATACGTATAGAGATCACTGCCTGCATAAATGATATTACCTGGGGTACATACGCCTTCCCCAGATTCATTTATTTGGAATATGCAAGGTGCATAAACATGTAAAAAGAGATAAAGTGATATTGAGATAAATAAAACATGAATCATAAACATAAGAAGTAATTTGTAAAATATAATGAAAGAAATACCCGAATAGTCACAATACTACAGACTTAAAATGATGGAATTTGATAGATAAAGCACAAAAAGAGCATAGCATAAAGAGAGTAACATGATGAATTAAATTATTTATTTTTGGTAAGTTCAGTGAATCTATTGTTGTAACTTACAAGTTTATATGATTTATATATATATATATATATATATATATATATATATATATGGTATATATATATATATATATATATATATATATATATATATATATATATACATAGAAAGTTGTATAGAGTATATAATGTGATCATGGTTAGTGGTCAATCATATTTATGATCCTCACTAAGCTTTACGCTTAAGACGTTTATCCGTGGTGCATTTAAGAGCGGCAGAGAACAAGGGACATTCTACATCAACATCATGGGTCATCTCTAGTTGATAGGTGTCACTAGGTGTTTATTTAACGTATACTTGCCAACATGTTGTATATAAACTTTTGGGTATAACAAAAAGATTTGTAATAATATAAGTGATATTTTGAATGCCTCAAATAGTGGGGTATGATAGTATGGTTTTGTAATATATGTTAAATTATATGATTATATTTTAAGGAATGTTTTAGAACTGCTTGGTTAATGAGATTTAAAGTCTACAGTTTCGTGACACCATTTCCTAACATAGAGGTGCCAGGTTGGGGTGTCACACATATTTCACATTAGAGAGGAGTTATACATTACCCTTTTCAATTTTGATAGCAATAATCCTGCTACCGACTCTGCATCCGTTTTTGTTAACAATAACTTCACTACTTAAGACTCATCAAGCTCCTTAAACAAGGACTCCTCACACATGGACATATGATTGTGAGCATCCACTATCCACAAACCACACAATCATCACAAGATTTTATCACATAATAGAGAATGGGCCATGGATAACTTACTTTCCTCTTCAACTTTCTCGGTAAACTTGGCATGCTTCTGTTCATCCCTTTGCTTAGTCCAATAGTCATTTTCTTTGTGGCCAAATTTTTTGCAATATCTACATTGAATATTGCTTTTATACTGGCGTTGATCTCCATATTGACCTCTTCCTCTTCAGTGCACCACCTCACGACTCCTGACCACGAAATCCTCCTCCACGCATCCTCACCGCTGTATTTTCTTCTATTTTTCTCATATCGACAGCTCTCCTTCACTCCGAAAGGTTTTCTCCCCAACCTTTCCCGATATCCGCAAGCCCGGCTTTTAAGAGAGAACTTATCAATTCATCAAAAGAATAAGTGGAAATGTCCTTAGACTCTTCAATAACAACAACAACATGATCAAATTTCGATGTTAGACTCCTTAAAACCTTACAAACAACATTTTCATTACTGATATTTTCCCCATACGACCTCATGTGATTAACAATCGCGAACACCCTAGATAAGAATGTCATGATTGTATTCCTCTTGGTCTATGGTCTATGTTTCAAAAAATCATGAAGAGCCTAAAATTTAAAAGAAATTACCTTCTTGTCGTTAAAACTCTTGTTTGGGAATCTCCCATTCTTTGATGGGAAGTGTCACGCTACAATTCCGAGGAAAAATGTCATCATTAAGGGCTGTTGAAGGAGAAACAAGGCCCCATCCTTCTTTCAGGTCTCCCAAGTCTTTGATCAGTTTAGTTGGATTGGTATCTTCAAATCCTTCCTCCACTAAGTCCTACGCCTCTTGAGACTTGAAACATCGTTTCATTTCGTGACTCCAAAAATGGTAGTTTTCCCTTAAAAATCTTGGAATCAAGGGTTGAGAAGACTGACTCACACCATTGCCTCGCTATCACGGTTTTTTTTTTTATCTCGCTACACTCCTGGGGCTTGAAGATCGAATGTGGCTCTGATACCACTTTTGTTAGGAAGATAACAAGAAACTAATAAAGGAGAAAAGTAATTTTATACTGCATAAAATAACTTTTTATTATTCACTCTCAGTTGGAATTGCAACAATATGAAGAAACAAGAATAATTTAAATAGGCTTTCATTTAGAAACATTGTGGCTGTGGAAGGTGGAGAATATGGGATAGAAGGAGGGGGTTTTATTAACACCTTCAACCCCGCCTTAGGCTTTAATCGAAGAGGATGCGAGGACCTCGAACCGTAATTTTACCTGCTTTAGACATTGGTGGGCCTGTCTTATAAACTCGAACAAATATCATAAAAAGGATAAATAAAGCTACCACTATAGTGGTATTTACAAGGTCATATACATACAAAATTCCAAGTCTCATTTAGATATACAAAAACTGTATAATTACATTTACAAATCGAAAGGCTGAACCTACAAGAGATGAACCCCCTTACTAGTGTGTTGGCTCGCAAAGATATGGATGAATCGCTTGACGCCCTTTCCCAGAACACTCATACAATTCGATTGAAAAACTCAAAATAAGCTTTTACGCTTAGTAAAACATATAACTTATACATATACACATGCATTAATATTCTAGTACAAGAAGTATATGTCAAGAATAGCATGTTAGAATTTATCAGTGAATTCGTGATAATAAACTTATATGCCTACTTGTACTTAGTACAAGCCTTATACTTATTCAGTCTCCGTAGACATATATATTTGTGCTTTATGTATAAATTATGCTTGTTCATCTCCCGTAGGAGTTATAGAGCTTATACTTATACTTATACTTTGAAGGTGATCAGAATTAGGTACGTGGTACCAGAGGTGCTACAGAGTTTATGCTTTAATTTTATTCGTTATTCGCACTTATCATATAACCTGTTGGATTACCTAGACCAAGAATAAGAAATGAAAAGAGATACAAACACAATAAGTACCTGAAGGTATGGTACAGTACTGAGGTGCCGTAGCACAAAGCAGGAGTGCCGAAGCATTGACTAAACATGCCCGCCACGTAATGCGGCGCCGTAGCACTCCAGCAGGAGTGCCGGGCATTGATCGTAACGTACCGCCATGCAATGTGGCGTCGGTCATTCAATATCCGGGTCTTATGTATTCCTGCCACCAGGTGTTCAGAACTTACTAGCTTATCATAAGGCATTTAGTCGGCTAATCTTTCGAACTTCGCTACTAAGCATGTAGGTAATGGTCTAATTTTTTCTTTAATTTACCTTACAAACATGTAGTAATTCATTTCATACACTTATGTGGTCCTCATTAGTCCAATGTAGACAAGTCTTGAAAGTAAACTGAACAACGAAACAACAAAGCCAAAACATAGCAATTTTCCATGTTAGAACAGGCAGGCTCGCTGTGGCAGTCCGTCACGATGCTACTGTGAAGCTCTACTATGCCGCGGCGAACCCGAGGCTTGACCAACCACATCTTCAAGCCACGCCGTATGGGCCTCGCGCAGTCATTGACCCCCACTGAAGTTGCCTGCATTGAAGGATTTAGTCCCCTTTTTCAAAATCCATAACTCAAAAACCAGTAAAATAACCCACATAGCATCACCAAAAACAACTCCCAAATGTGGCTCCAACTCAACTAATAATTAATCATAGAGATCAATTAGGGTTTTTCCAAACCCTAATTCAAATACGGTAAGTGTAGTTAACTTCCTAACACCTAAACATGTATCCTAATGATTATAAAACTAAAGAACTTTACCAAAGGGAGGATTCTTACTCATCTTATGCAAACTAGGGTTTTACCAACTCAACTTTGAAGACATCTAGGGTTAGGATGAATTCTTATCTAAACCCTAGAAATGGAACCACTAATCTCCTTACAAACACTTCCATACAAAATCATAACATTTCCATACAAATTCCATACTAGAATCCATACTCAAAGTCATAGATCCATACAAAAATATGGTTTCCATACCTTTCTTCTCTTCTTCCTCTTCTTCTCTTCTTCCTCTCTTCTCCTCTTCACATTTGTTTCCCAAATCCCTAAATGAGAGACCAAAATTGGTCTTATTTAGTCTAATTCCTTATAAAGTCTTGTTTGGCCACCAAAAATGCAAGAATCTTTAATTTTGTTTTATTGCACTTTGGTCCTTCAACTCTTTTCTATTTGCCCCACAAGTTATGTTATTTCTATAATTTGTCTTACATCTTTTTATCTTATGACTTTTATGTCCCAATTTGACAAATTACAAATTTACCCTTATATCTCGTACAAATTCCGAGTTTCGAAATTTTCTTACTTAGCAAAATAATATTTACGAAAAATTCAAATTATATTCACAAATACTTAAACACTGTAAACGACTGGTGATATCAGGGACGTTAAGTGGTGCCTCGGTAAGGAAGTATAGCTGAGAATGTCCATTCAATGTGGGTGAACCGCTCAATGGTTTTTGAGTGATGAGAAAGTGTTTAGATCATGAATCTACTTTAAGTAAGAAAGGGAATAAGGACTTGAAACTAAGCAAAAAAGAGTACCAGAGTCACCACTCCTTATTACACGTTCTCTGACTTGGTAAATAAAAGAGAAAAAAAATCAGGAGGTTTGAAGCACTACTCAACATTGCTTTCTACGTAGAAGCTGAATTCCAGGAAAAATTGCGTGCTCATAAAGGTTGACTTGGAGAAGGCTTATGACTGGCCCCTTCCGAGTTTCATCCAATACGCTAGAGCAAGGGTTTGACTTATCTCATGGATCGGGAATATTATGCACTATGTGGGGATCTCGAGGATGGCAATTAACTGGAATGGAAAAATGTTGGATTGGTTCACCTCGTCTAGAGGCATATGGTAGGGCGATACAATATCTCCTTATCTATTTGTCTCATACAGAGACTGGGACAATCTGAATCCAACAAGCAGTTGACATTGTACTGGGGAACCCATTAAACTGTCTAAGAATGGCCCTTATATTTCTCACCAATTTTTTGCAAATGATCTAATCCTTTTTACAAGCATATGGAGACCAGATCATAGCAATTATGGATTGCCTCCACCGGTTCTGTGCAGGATCAAGGGAAAAAAAATCAATAATAAGAAATCCAACATTTTCTTCTCAAAGGATGTTGACACAAAAATGGCAAAAGAAATATCCGAGAACGTAGGGATCCCCATCACCACCAACTTGGTAATGTATTTCAGACACCTTCATCCATGGAAGATTGCACCCAGATCTTATCATAGAATATCTTGACTAGATCGGAGCTAAATTGGAAGGCTGAAAGCGAAATATCTTCCTTGCTAGGCGAACAGTGCTAGTCTAACTTAGTGATGATCCCATCACTTTCTAGTGCCTCCAATCGGCTATGCTTCCCAAACCACTTTCAATAGAATCAACAAAGCGATTAGACAATCCATGGGGGTGGAATGGGAAAACAGTCCACCTGTGAACTTAGAGATTACTATAAGGCTCCAAAACCAGGGGGCCTTGGAGTAAAGAGGACACACGACATGAACCTTACCTTTATGGCAAAGTTAGGGTGGAGACTGGTCTTTGAAAATTAACAAAACCTATGGGAAAGGGTGGTGGTCGGGAAATATATTCGAGGGGAAGCTGACTTTCATAAGGTGCTACACAAATCGACAGCATCAAATCTTTGGAAAGGCATAGCCTCGGCATCGAGTATCCAAAATAAGGGAGTGAGGAAGAGAGTCCACAACAGTGGAGATACCCTTTTCTAGAGGGACATATGGGTAGGAAGCTCTCCACTATTGAACTTAGCCCTTCAGCCTTTGTCTCTCGCAGACCCATATAAGAGTCAGTAGATTATCGGGTTCGGAGAGGGATGGAACTAGACTTCACTTTTTGCGGGGCTTTTCCCAACAAGATTGAGATATACTGTACGCAATGATGCTAAGCTATGACCATGAGGGAGAGTATGACGCTGGTTGGGGTTGTCTATTGATAGTTCACCGTAAACTCAGCCTACCTGTTGAGCATAGACCTAAAGTACTTTCCCAACTGATGAATGAAAGAGAATTTGGAAGATGCAAGTCCCCAAAGAACGCACACCTTCATCTGGTTGATCCACCATCGGAAAATTATGATGACAGAGAGAAAGGCAAAGGGTTCACAACAAACCCTTATTGTCCCATCTACCCAACCTCCGTAGAAGACCTCGATCACGTGTTCAGGAGCTGCACCAGAGCAGCCGTTTTCTAGAAGAAAATAGCAGACAAGGAAAGGCTATCTCACCAGCTGAGCATGGACTTCATGGAATGGGTTCCTTACTTGCTTGAACCTCAACAAGAAGATGGAATTTGATTTAGCTGGGGAGTGGAAGAATTTTTTTACCATCTGCCTCTAGTGGCTCTGGAAATGGAGAAACGGGTATTGTAACACCCCAAATTATATATTGATAGTTTTATAACATAAGCTTAGGTATGAGATGATTTTTCTAACCTGAATCAGCCGATGTAGTTTGGCTTGGGTTGGATTCAAGACTATGCAGGATCGCTTAAATGGGGTAGATTTGCCTGCAATGTCGATCAACAGGCTCGATGCGGCACTTTCCGGTCAACCGTAATGAAGAGGGTCAAGAAGGCCGCCGGCCGCCTCCGAATGCCTGGGCCGATTCTCGTCCGAGAGAAGAGATAGAAGTTCCGATTGTTAGAATTCAGCGCACTTTAGTGTTGGAACCAATGCATTTATAAATACATTCATCCTAATCACGATGTTTTGGGGTTCCCTTCCCTCGAGGATGATTTCGTGTAATACCTCGGATTAAAGTAAACGGATTAGCCAAAGGAGTTTATTCGGGAGTAATCCTCCTTCCTGCATCGGGGGCATCCGACCAACGACCTTCCGTCGCTTTCCTTCCTTTATATAATAGGACTTGATTGGACGCACGTGACGCCTTTTAGAAACATTCTATCTGTTATTTCAGGGAAGATATGGTTTGATCCAGCACGCGCCTCCTATTTTCCAAACGGCGTTTTGGGGCCCACGAGCCGCCTCTGCTTTGGGCCGCCATAAGGACACGCTGCATGGTCCTCACTGCTCCTTTAATGCAATGAAATGCCCGCCCATTTCGTATCCCATTTGTCGCCCCTCTGCGGCAACGGATCATGTGGCGCTGATTAACCCACGGCCGCTATTTCCGCCCGCCGATGTGGATTAATTGAACCTCAATCGGCCACATACAAAGTAATGATGGCTCTTCGAGTCAGTGGCTTTGTTTCTTCACTATTTTCCCTGTTTCTTGTCTAATTTCTCTCAGCCTCACTGGGCCTCACCCCACTTGTCTTTATATTTTTTCAAGGTCTCGTATTTCTCGGGGCTTCACTTCTCCGTCTCGCTAGTGCTGGGTCCTTTTCCTGCGCCTCCAGGCCCCCCGGGCCCGCGGTGTCCCCGTCCTGTCGTGTTTCTTTCTCGACTACACACGAGGCCTCTAGGGTTCACGCCCGGATTTCATGACACGCTTGCTACGTCCAGAACCAAACTGCTTCCTCTTATAAGAGATCAAAACATGACTTTCCGGCTGACGCCTGGCCCCAGGCAAAGCCGGGAAGGCCTCATGTTTGCCTGACGCCGTTTGGCCTCTCAACTCCTTCCTGGTGCTTCCTTCCCAGGTAAAGGTAAAAGAAGATAAAACCACTCAAGATCCGCAAGAGGCCCACTTCAGATACTGCCTGGCTATGCCGCTGGGCGCGGGCCTCAGCAGTGCTGGTCCTTCATATGAATCTACTTGCTGCTGCCACCGCCTCTCTCCCCGTGTCCCAATATATCCCTGATGTTTTGACCTTTACGCACCGCCTCTCCGTGCCCGTATGGTCCGCCAGTTGCTTTTAATAACGCCTTCGCTTCCTTTGCATCCTCTCATGTGCAGTTCTTCAACATTTCAACATCCGCCCTTCCTGCGCCGGGCTCCCAGTCGGTCAGTATTTTGAAGCCGGTTTACGCCTTTTCGCATCGTGGGGCTCTCAGCCCCTAATGTGGCTCTGCCTTCCAATCTTTTCAACCGGCGAAGCACATGCAGGGTTTTATTTATTTTTCCGTATCGCTCGGGTTCCCTCTCTAAGATCTCACCTTCTCTGAGACCTGGCCACGTGGAAAGGACGAAGGCTTTCAAGTAGTGGTTCCACTGAGTATGGACTCGTGATGTGGATGATAATTCTTCAAGTCTGGTGACTTGAGCTCTGATAACTCCTGAGTGTTTGCATTACTTTGGTTTGATTTATCTAAAGACGATCGAATACTTCCGACTTAAGTTTCCTTTATGTTTCCAGATGCTCGTTCTGACTCCTCAACATTTAAGATGTCAGCGTGGTTCTAGCGTGTTGGAGGAATGCTCGTTTGCTCCTATGAAATGATAAAGTCAACATTCCTAGTTCCTAATTTGTTGCCCGCATCGCTTCTATCGCTTTCTGAGGCCCCGCCTCTTTCTACCCCTTGAGTTTTTTTCCTTGGCTCACCGTCGCTAATTCTACCATGTGGGCGAGATTTTAGTCTTATTTAAAGCACTTCGGGGTTCCTGGAGGTGAAGAGAAAAGTCGGACTAAAGGACCGCCGCCCACCTAAGGTTCGGTTGGGTGCTCCTTCTTCTCCCACCGTGAACGGAGAGGTGGTCGCCGCTGCAACAGCCCGACACGGGCGGTCCCCCTTCTCCGTCCACTCCGGTCGAGCGCGCGCCGCGCTCGGCTTCTGGACTCCACCGCCTTCCTAAGCCCGCCGCCGCTGGGCGCAGCGTCTTTGGCGAACCACGCTCACACACGGCCTTCGCGAATAACCGTATGGAATCCGCTTTCCGACAATTGCCAAGTCACCTCCTGGGATGGCGAGCCGAAAAGAAATCGGCTGAAAATCCGTGCAATCAGGCTTCTTGTTTCAGTGTCGCACTGTTGAATGCCGCTTCCCATCCATTCCCGTGAGTCCGACATCGGGGGATCAAGGAATTGCCAACATGAAGCTGGGCGCGATCTTTTCAGACTTTGTCGTAAACAGAATTGTGTTTATTTTCATGCTTCGTTTCGTCGAACATCATAGTTCAGTTCCACTTAAAAGTCACACCCATTTAGCGCCTCGGCCATATTTCAACTAATGAAAACATGAAGATCGCCCCATTTATAGTGCCGGCGTGGCTTTACTTCGAGGGCTTGAAGTTTGCTAGAACGAAAGCGAACATTTTGACCTGGCGAAATAGAGCGCCAAGTCCTGGATCTAAGCACACTTCCACGGCCGCGCCAAAGTGGTAGTGCCAGAACGAGGTCCCGGCGCTTGACGACAATGGTGGGTGAGTCTCGGAGGTTAGGGTGGAGCCCAGGCCAAAAGAGAAAGAAGGGTCGAGACTCCTGGAGGGGCTGAGGACCATCTTAATGAGCGAAACAGTTGTGGAGGAGCTCATCACCTCCCTGGGCGTGCAAATGGGATCTTCGTGTGGAGCCGCGTGGTTACCTGATTTGAGAGCCAAAGAAACAACCCTGCTGGCCGCTTGTCATGAGGCTTCGTGAGTGGCAAGTGTCAGTTGAGACCGCTGCCGTGAGTCTTCCGAAAGCCTCGTAATGACAAGATCTACTGAGCGATGAATGTAGTGGCTTCGCGCTGCCAGATCTTCACGCAAGAACCAAAGATGGCGCTCGCAGGGATGAGGTTATCAAACAATTGCGAGACTGCTTCGCCTGCGGCTTCTGGGTGGCCTTCCGCTTTCAACGGAAGGCCGTCAGCGTACTCGCATCTAGATTTCCAACTTGACCTCCCAGTGATCGGCAGGGAGCTGAGGGGTCTTCCGACACGACTATTCCGAGGAGCCTACATCTCGACCGAGATCCCTTCATTCTTCTAAATGCTTGATGCCTAAATCCCGGACTTATTTATGCTTTCCGATGTCGACTTCTCTCCTCTTTATTTCATTCGGGGCCTGAGCACTGTAGCCTCCTTCAATAAATACCCATTTTTGAAAACTTGTGGTTCTAGCCGAGATATCTTTATTCTTTTCCTCGAACTTGTCACCCGATTTGAGACCTCGATTTGAAGGTCTCAAGAATTTAGACTGACAAATTCTCATGCACATCCCTACTAACCGGCTCTGTTCCCCACTCTATATGGTCGATGCTTTTGAGCCATCTTTCGTGGGGTCAAGATGGAGGCTCGTCAGAGGCTGAATAGAGTCACTGGGAAGAGCCTCGATAAAATAGTAGGAAGGAGCCCGACCGTTGAGTCCATGGAAGGGCCTGGCCAACGTGAATAAGAGGGCTCAGCCCAACTGAGTCGAGGTTTAACCTCGCCAATATGAATTGTACGAAGGGAGCCCGCCCGCCTGAGTGCAAGAAAAGGCCTGCCAAGTGAATAGTAGGGGCCTATCCATCCAGTTGGGGGATGAGCCTCACAATATGAATTGCAAGAAGGGAGTTCGCCTGTCGAGTGTGCCAAGGGTTCAGCTAATGTGAATTTGTATTTAAGGAGCCCAGCCTCGTCTGAGGCAAATAAGGGCTCGCCAGTGAATAGTAGTGGCTCGCCCATTTGAGAAGGATGAGCCTGGCTATTATGAATTAGTATAAAGGAGCCCGTCGTCTCGAGTGCAAGGGCTCGCCAAAAAGTGAATAGTAAAGGGCTCATTCCACTGGCTACGACGGTGCCTCGCCACATGATCAGGCACAGAATTGGCTACCGAGTGCAAATAAGGGCCATTAATAGTAGGCTCACACCAGCCGAGGGATATTTCGCCATTATGAATTGTAAGTAATGAGCCCGTCTCAGCCTAGAGTGCAGCGGCGGGCCTGGCCAATGTGAATTGTAAGAAGGAGCCCGTCCGTCCCGGAAAGGCCAGCAGCGGGGGCGGCTGCCCATGTGAATGGTAAATGGGCTAGAGCCCATCCGCTCAGAGCGCCGGGCGCCTCGCCAAAGGAGCCAGTAGTGGTTCGGCCCATTTGGCGGGAAGGATGAGCCCCGCTATTATGAATTATAAGAAGGGAGCCCGTCCGCTCCCGAGGCCAAGGGCCTGCCAAGTTAATAGGTAGCGGCTCGGCCCATCTGAAGCCGGTGGGACGAGCCTGGCCATTGCGAAATTGTAAGAAGAGCCCGCCACCGAGCCAAGGGCTCGCCAATGTGATGGCCAGTAGGGGCCTGGCCCATCCGAAAGCGGGAGGGATGAGCCTCTGCCATTATGAAATTGTAAGAATGAGCCCGCTCGCCTCGAGTGCGCCGGGCGGTTTGCCAACGGAATCAGACGGCGGGAGCTCGTTGGCCTGAGTGTGTACAGTGCTCCCATGTGGAATTATTGTAAATAAGGAGCCTGGCCCGTCTTAGTGGAAGGGCTCGTCAAAGTGAATAGTAGTGGCTCGTCCATTTGAGTGGAAGGATGAGCCTCGTCATTATGAATTGTAAGAAGGAGCCCGTCCGTCTGAGTGCAAATGGGCGGCTTCGCACGTGAATTGCACGGGGCGAGCCTGGGCCGCCCGAGTGCAAACAAGGCTCGCCCATGAATTGTACCGGCGAGCCCGCCCGTCCGGGAGGCAAACAAGGGGCTCACAAGTGAATAGTAGTGGCTCGCCCATTGAGTGGGAAGGATGAGCTCAGCTATTATGAATTAGCAGCGGAGCCCGCCCGCCGAGTGCAACAAGGCTTCCGCCAAGTGAATAGTAGTGGCTTCGTCCATTTGAGTTGAGGGATGAGCCTCGTCATTATGAATTGTGTAAGCATCGAGCCCACCTGTCTCCCGGAGCGGCAGCCAAGGCCTGCCAATGAATTAAAATGGGCGAGCCCGCTCGTCTGAGTGCAAAGAAAGTGGCCTGCCAAAGTGGGCAAGAGGGCTCATCCATCTCGAGCACTTTGGGGATGAGCCGCCAATATGAATGTAAGAAGGAGCCCGTCTGCCTAGAGTGTCAAGGGCCTGCCAATGTGAATTGTACGGCGGAGCCCGGGCCCGTCCCTGAGGTAGCGGCGGCCTGCCAATGTGAATTGTACGGGCGGAGCCCGGTCCGGCCCGAGCAGCAAGGGCTCGCTAAAGTGAATGTGAGTGGCTCGCCCATTTGAGTGGAAGGATGAGCCTCGCAGTGAATTGTGGGAGAAGGAGCCTGCTTCGGTCTGGAGGCCAAGGCTCGCAGTGAATAGTAAGGCTCATTCCATTTGAGTGGGAAGGGGATGAGCCTGCCATTATGAATTTGTGGTTAGCTGGCCCGTCCGTTCGGGAAAGGCGCCGAAGGGGCTCAGCTAAAAAGGAATAGTAGTGGCTCGCCCATTCGAGTGGAAGGGATGAGCCTGGCCATTATGAATTGTAAGAAGGGAGCCCACACCGGGAGGCAAACAAGGGCTCGTCAATGAATAGTGTGGGCTCGCTCCATCTGAGCGAGGGAGAGCTCTGCCATTATGAATTTGTAGCAATTAGAGCCCAGGCCTGGTCTCGGAGTGCGCCAAGGGCTCGCTAATGTGAATTGTACCAAGGAGCCCGGTCCGTCTGAGGCAAAGCCGCGGCTCATTCCATGAATTGTGTCGGCGGAGCCTGGGCCCGCCTGAGGGGCGCTATACAGCTCACAGCACAGTGCGGGCTCGTCCATTTGAGTGGAAGGATGAGCCTCGTCATTATGAATTGTAAGAAGGAGCCCGTCCGTCTGGAGTGCAGCGAAGGGCTCGTCAAAGTGAATAGTAGTGGCTCGTCCATTTGAGTTGAGGGATGAGCCTCGTCATTATGAATTGTAAGAAGGAGCCCGCTCAGCCCGAGCGGCAAAGCCGGGCGGGCCTGGCCAATGGAATTGCACGGTGGTTTCCGGCCCGCCCGAGTGCTGGAAGGGCTTGTCAAAGTGGAGCAACCGGGCTCCCGCGCCGTGGCTCGCGGTATCTAAGCCGAAAGGGCGATGTAGCCGAGTGGCGATGTAGCCCGAAATGGGTCTCGAATTTCGAGGCAAAGGTGGCCTCGCGGCAGCATCAGGAGGAGCTCGCCAAAGGAGCAACTGGTTTCGCGCCGTGGGCTCGTGGCGTTCAAGCCGACGGCGGCGTAGCCTCGAAATGTCCGACTCTTGGCAGGCGCCGGGCCTCGTGCGCAGTAGAGGAGTCGCCAAAGTGGAGCAACCTGGCCTCGCGCTGTGGCTCGTGGCGCTCAAGCCGAAGGGCGATAGCTCGAGCCATCTGACTCGAGGCAATGCGGTCTCGTGCAGTGAGAGCCACAAAGCGAGCACTCTGGCTCCTTGCCACGCAAGGCTGCTCAAGCCGAATGACGACAGAAATTTGCCGGTTCGACTGAGGCAATGGCTGTAGCGATGCGCCACATAGTGAGCAACTGGCTCCCGACGCCGTGGCCCGCTGCGGGCGCCTGCCGAAGCATGGCACTCGAAATGTCCGACTCTTGGAGGCGCCGCGGGCCTCGTGCGCAGTAGAGGAACTCGCCAAAGGGAGCAACTGGCTCTCGGGCGCTGCGGGCCATGGTATGCCTGGGTTTAATGGCGATGTAAAATTCGAAATTGTCTGACTTCGAGGCGCTGCGGTCTCGTGGCAAGAGTAGATGAGCTTTGGCTTGGGTAGTGAGCAATCGGGCTCTCGGCGCCGTGGGCCTCGTGTGCCTAAGCCGAAGGTGATGTAGCCCGAGCGATCTCGACTCGTAGCGCGGGCCTGTAGAGCAGAGGAACTCGCCAGCGGGAGCAACTCGCTATGCGCGTGGACTTCTCGCAGCGGTTGGCTTCGTGGATCGAACGCCGCATGTCCCTCAAAAGGTGGCGAACAAATACACGCCGATTTATGGAGAATCCGAACTATTGCGTGAATTTTCGAGCTTGACCTCCTTATAAATGGCTCGCGGCTCGTGATCTTGGCGCTTTCGAGATTCTCGCTTTCACACGTGGACAGTTCTCCGATGGATGCTCGACGCTCCTACGCTACCGGAGTTCCTTCTGACGCCTTTGGATCACCTCTTCAAGTCTTCATGTGTGGAGCTGTGTTTTCCTAGCCCCTTTATGGAGTCATGTTGTTCCCTAGCTTGCTAGGGAATGCGTTTCGGAGGGGCGGAAACATCCGCGCCGCACTCTGCTTCTTTTATCTCTCCTCCTCCTTTCTACCTTCTTCCTTTTCTTTTCTCCCTTCTTTCTTCTTCCATGTTTTCTATCTCGCTTCTTTTCCCTTTTTTTTTTTTTTCGTCTTTTCCTTTGTCTCCATCTTTTTCCTTTCTTTTTCCCTATCACACCCTCTTTTCTTTATTCTCGTCTTTTCTTCTTTGTCTCCTCTCTTTTTTTTTCTTTTTGCAAATTGCTTGTACCGAAAGTGTTTTTCGAGATGCAATCATGACACCAATGGACAGTAACCGAATATGATTCATTTGGAATGAAGAGAGACTTCTTTATTTTTATGAATTTTCTCATCAGGTATGTTTCTGACCGCTTCAGATACTAAATCACCCAAGGCAGGTGCTCGACTGGCCACATAAGAATTGAAGGTTTTATTACAAACCCAAGTGTTTCACTGAAAAACGCTCAGTGCTCCAAGGTTCCATGTGGCGTTAAGATTTTTCCCTCCTCCGTTTGGAGCTCATAATTGCCCCGGTCCGACGACTCTAAGCTATTATGTGCGACCTTCCAAATAGCCTAGTTTCCCATGCTGGATTCTTCCTTGTCGGCAAGAGCTTTTAAGACCACAAATCTCCCTATGACAACTTCCTCGGGCTTGACCTCCGGTTGTAGTACCCGGTCGTCTTCCTTGATACTCTTCTCCTCGTGCACATTGACCTGCCACGCTTTTCATCCAGGAGTTCCAAGTTCGTAATGCCAGGCCTCGTCATTTTGTTCCCTCCGATGCTAACCTCGACTCTAGAGATTTTATTCCAAACCCCTAAACAGGCTACCGTCAGGGGCTAAAGGCTAGGTAAATGGGGGCCTCCCGAAAGGTCGACTTCCTCTCGTGGCTCCGTAGGGCCCATAGTACCCTGGGAGGTACTTCCTACCCAACTTCCTTCTTTGGATCTTCTGTACCTTGGTCTTTAATGCAGCCTTTAAGGGTTCCGATAGACTTCAAAATTGGTCCGCTTGATTGCGGGTGTGTCACAAGACGAGTAATAATTTAATTCCGAGCTCAAGACAAAAACTTTGATTTGGTGTTGTCGAATCCTTTCCATTGTCCTGGGATACTGTGGCCTTGGGATACAACTGCATATGATGGCCTGCCATACCTAAATTGCGGTTTTTTGCTCAGAATCGGCTAAAGGTCTCTAGCCGCCCCACTTGGTGAAATAATCCATCGCGACAATTATGACTTGCATTGGCCCTTGCTGGCGGCGTAGGTCCCAATATGTCCAACCCCCACCGCCGAGCGGCCAGGGTCATAATCGACGCCGGGCCTGACTTCGGGAGGCGGATATTTCGCGTGCTCCTCAGACTCGCACCCCTCTCACGACTAAGCTCTGCTGCATTCTTAAGTATCAAAATGCAGAGGCATCCTCGCCTCAAGATTTTTCCTAACGCTCAGGTTCGATAGGTTCCCACATACGCCTTCGTACTTCTCTTAGCACGTATTCGTGTCTTCTCCGCGATGCATTTTGAAAGGTGGAAGAATCCTCGCTTCAGAAGGCTTTTCAGGATTGGTAAACTGGAGATCTTACTTTATCTTAGCCAGCTTCTTTCTGGGTCTTCGTGTCCGTCATTAATATAATCCCAAATAGGGTCCATCCAGCCAAAAAATACCGATCCTACCGCGACTACCATGCCGTATGGTCGATGAGGGTTCCTCGCTAGGTATTCGACCGGGCGCTGACCCGCCGATCCTGCAAGGCTGTGGCTGAGCCGCAGCCAAAGGTCGCCTGCATTCTCTGCCTGGGACGACTGACACGAAATCACAAACTTTTTAGCAAATCACGACCTTTGAGACATAACCATCGTCTTCACTTTTCGCCTCGTATGTATCTCTCGACCGCCTAACCACCACAGAGCCACCAGGACCTGAGAGCCGGTCGACCTCTCTAGTCGAGTGAAGAGGCTCAGGCCCGCTTAAGATTCGCCTTCATACTCGGCCATGGTTAAAGCATGGAACCCAAACCTGAAGTTGTTGGAAGCATGGAGCCACGAGCACGGTGCGTATTCAATATCTGTCCCTTACATTGGTGAGGGATTAAGCACCACTCCGCTCCCTACAGTAAGTTTGGCTCCATCTCTGAGTTTCCATATGGGGAGGTCGTGCTCTACGATGTGTGGGCACCAATAAGCTATCGGGCCCGAATTCCATGGTCGGTAGGACTGATCGCTTTATAGCGATTTTAGGCTTGTGCGATGTCGAACTAAGCAGCTCTATGGCCCACTTCATCAACCTTAGAACTTACGGTTTGTGTAATACACTGCTTCATTGGGTACTTAGTTGGGACACGGTGTGAGCACGGAAATAGAGCTTTCATTTATGATCACCGATTATCAACTTTTTCGTGTGGGTACCTCTCTCCTCCACTCCCTCTCAGGTGCTCATTGCTTGATGATAAGCGGGTCTTTGGACTCGCTCTTTGTCTCGACGAGTACTACCTTGAAGAAGTTTGTCTGACTAAGTACAAAGTGAGGAGTTCTACATTCAACGGGACTTTAGAATGGGAGGAGAGCTTAGGTATGTTTTTAATGCCATGAATGCTTAGGCACCACATTTTCTCGTCCCGAAATGCTTTCTTGAGGAACTTAGAAGAAAGGTGGCATTTATCCTCGCTCTGCGGATACGAGCTTGGCTTAGAGCCGCGATCCTTCACGTCAGCGGATTGGACCTCCTTTATTCTGAAGGCGGCGGCATGTCGGCTTGATGCTTTTTATTTTGTGCGGTTAAGCGATCCCACGTGGTTAACCTATGAAACCGAGAAATTTCGGGTGACACGCGAAGGCATTTCTAGCGGGTTCCGACCTCATGTTATAATTCTCGGGATGCGGAATGCCTCAGAGAGATGGGTGATATGGAGATCGGATTTAGCGGATTTTACCAGCATGTAGATACGTAATACCTCCAAATTGTTGTACCTATACGCCTTTGGAACATCCAGGTTCCACTGTCTCGGTAGGTCGCTCTGCATTCTTGAGTCCAACGGCATTACGGAATATGATGAGTTCCTTGTCTTTGTGGCGAATGAAGTCTTCTCTTGGTCCCCGGGGTCCGTCGCGTCCCGATTGTGTAGGAAAAATGCATCATAAAGCGAGTAGTTCGTGGCTGCGGAGTGGCGTCCATGGTGGGTGCGGGCGGAGGGAAGGCTGTCCCTGCGGGCATGCTTTTGTTTATGTCGATTAGTCAGTCTTGAGTCGCCATTTGCCGTTAGCTTTCTTGGCCGATTACAACGTTAGCTAGCCACTCGAGGGTATTCCGCCTCTTATCGCTCCTGGCAGAGGAGCTTGCCGATCTCCTCGTTGATGGCCTTTGCCTTTCTGTGTGAAACTCCTGCGTTTTGTTTAGCAGGTTTGAAGGAGCGGGTTGGTGTTCGGTTTATGGGTGATTAGTGCGAGTTAGATTCCTCCCGTGCGCTGCGTCCATGCGAAGCGTCTCTACATTCCGTCCACATGGCGGTGAGAGGCCTTTGAGATCCTTTGATAGTTTGGAGCCAATGTAGGCTAGATGTTTTGGGTTGTCATCACGGGTTCTGATTCCTCGGAGGCTCGGTTGGGTGAAGCACCTGTCGCGTCTCGAAGCTCGTCGGCGTTCACGTAGTCGACCGCTGCTTTGTTTCATGGAGAGCATGTAACACTCGGCCACCAGCTGATTTCCTCGGGCCAGTCAGACTCCATTCCTTTGTCGGGATTTGATTATCATGTGATATCTTCGGGGATGGCTTTTATTGCGTTGAGGGAGGGTGCGCCTAGCGGCATATTATGGCGACGGGGCATCAGCATAAGGAGTGCTAATGTGGTCGTTGCTTGGCGGGGGGTTCTCGAGTCCTTATGAGTTGAATCGAGCAGCGGTAGTACCTTCTCTCTGAAAATCGCGGATGTGTGCGACGGGATCTAGCTTCTCTTCCAATACCCACACATCTTGATCGAAGGCCCGGCCAGCGAAGATGATGTGGCCAGAACTGTTATGATTAAAACCCAGGTGAAGCGTGGTGTTGGCCCCTGATGCGCGGACTACCCGGTGGTGCGTCATGAAGTCTTGGCACCGCTTCGGATCGAGTCGGAAGAGCATTGATGGTAGTGTCGATTCGCGGCAGATTTTAGATGCGCGTATTTCCACCATGTCTGGCGATCTTATGCTCCGTGGAGTGGGCTTCCGAGCGAACTAGATTCTCACTCACTCTCTGAAAATCCTCCAGGAATCACATGGATTTCTCGAGTACATTTGAGTGTGAGCTTGAGTTGCTGTCGAGATGGCGGCTGGCAGCGAGGGCGGATATGGTTACGTGCCTGACTTTGGGTTTGATTCCCGAGCTTGGTTCCACTGGAATGAAAGCAGCCCAGAAGATGTCATGTATCGAATATTCCCATTTCTCTTTCTTAGTTGTATCTGATTGTCGGTGCGATGTCCATAGTCCCGTGAGCTTCGCAATACTTGAATGTTTATCCTTGTCGCGGGATACGATTTAATCTGTGTCGGCCATCTCGGGGAATTGCTTTCGTTCGTGCCTACGTGTGGGACTTGTGATGCCGAGGGGCGGATTGGTGGGGTGGCGCCGTTGGTCGTAGAGTGGTCGTCGATCCTTCGGTTTGCGGTGGGCGAGCGGGTCTACGAATTCCCCGCCTTTTAGGGGATCTCTCGAGTCCGATATCACAGGGATTTCCTTTGGTGGAATCTTGTGGCTTGATTTCCAGCCCTCGTCGTCTTGTCTGTCGTCCCTTTTTTCTTTGCGAGCGGAGGAGCTCTCTTCTTTGATATAGAGCCTCCCTCCGCCGTTTATGTATTTTTTGCTTTGGCGGGGACCTCGGCCATGCTGGCTTGAGGGGTTCTTCGAGATAGAGAACATCGGGTCCTTTGGTTGTACGCTAACCCAGCGATGAAAATTTGTGGCCGGTGAATTTTAAATTCGAGATACGTCTATCTTCGAGGGGACTCGGCGTTGAATCTACGCACATATGATTTCAAACTTTCTGCTGATCCTTGCTTGATGGTCGGTAGATGGTAGCTCGAAGCTTTGCAATACGTCTAGCTCCGATGAAGTGGGAGGCAGAAAAGCAACGGCTAGTTCTGATGGCGAGATAGATGAAGGGAATTACATTGAACCGAGGCGGCGCTAGCGTAGTGGCGAAAGCCTGCGTCGCCACCGGTCACGATACCATGCGACTCGTCGATTTTGTAAGTATTAAGGTGATCGACGGGATCTTTGACTCCATCGAATGTTTCTACCTGAGGCATTCTGAACTTTGCCGGAAGGGGAAAGTGTAGTACCTCGGCTGTGAAGGGAGATTCCGTTTGCTGTACCAAGGTGTCCATAGTATCGAGGCTGCGCCCTTTTACCACTCGCCCGTGGATGACTCTTGTTGAGGTTTGAACCTATGCTCCCACGACTGTTCCCTTGTTTCTAGTTGAGGGTGATTTGGCGCTTCGCTCTCCGCAGCATCTCTGGGCGTAGCCGTTTTCCCATGTTGGGGCAGCGTTGGTCCATGCCCCTTAGACGACTGGAGCCCTGCGCACGCCCCCGATGCCTCGGGAATGTCGCGCCCAGTGGTTCTTCACGGGGAGGAGGTTATGGCCTTCTGGGTTTGCCGTGTCTCTCCTGTTGATGTTCTTATGCACAATGGTACTCCGATTCTTTGACAGCAGTTGGCGGCGACGCTTCCCGCGTTTGTATTGGCTTGCATCGTTTCCACCAGATCCCAAAGTCTGCTCATATCTGGTGGATTCCGTGTCCTCGGTGGATTAGTGTTACTCTGCTTGTGTTTCTTGTTGATACCATCGATGGCGAGAATCGATTATGTTTATGAAGAATTATCGTTCCCACCAGAGGCGGCGCGATGATGCCTTTCAGCAGGAACTAGGTACGGAGCGTGTTAGATCGTTAGGTTGGACCTTTGTTTGTAGAGGATCGTTTGAGGTGAAAAATTGGGATTGCTTTGCAATGTCCTGATCGTGAGCTGGATGCGACACTCACATAATAAGAACCAAAATGAAGAGGGTAGAGCGAGGGTGTCGCGGGCGGCTAGATGCTAAGTCGGATGCAATGCGAGAGAAGAGAGGATGCCTGGGTGCTTAGAATTAGCGTGCTTTAGTGTTGGAACGACCTTGTATTTATAATGGACATTCATCGATTTGGACGATGTTTAGGGATTCTTTCACTTGGGATAGATTTCCTCATGTATTCGACCTTAGATTTAGCAACCGGATTAGTCAAGGAGGTTTATTTGGGTAATCCTCCTTCCTTATTGGGGGTATCCGACCTAACGACCTTTGTTTGCTTTTCCTTCCCACTTTATAATAGGACTTGATTGGGCGACCCGGGGCGTCTTTGAGGGAATATTCTATCTTCGTTATTTGTGAGAATGGTTTGGTGTAGAGTATGGGCCTCACCCCATTTTCCAAATCCATGTTTGGGCCTAATGGGCAGACCTCTGTTTGAAATTTGCTATGGGACACGGGCGGGGTATGGTCCTCACCGCTCCTTTGGGCTGGCGAATGAAATGTCTGGCCCATTTCTGTATCCCTATCAGGGTATAAAATAAGTAAAATTGGTATTTTTCTAGAATAAAATAATGCTAAAAATAAAATAAGTAAAACTCGGAATTAATTTAAAGGTCAAGGGTAAATTAATAATTTACCAATCAAGGACTTAAAGGTCATAAGATGAAAAGATTATATGCTAAGTAAGAATATGGAATAAATTGATTGCAAATAATAGATGAGAGTTAGAGGACCAAATAGCAAAATGAAATTTGATGTCAAAAATTGGTATTAGACCAAACATGGCCTTAAGAAAGTTCATTTATGGATTTTGAAGGCTAGGGTTCACGTTTGAAGAGGAGAAGAGAAGAAGATAAGAAGAAGAGGGAAGAAGAGAAGAAAAAGAAGAAATTAAGGTATGAAATTTTAGTATGGAAACTACATGTGTATATCATACTTGTAGGAAATTGGTGTGAGGAAGTGGATTTGTTGGTTAGGAAACAATCCTAATTCACTCCTTGTCTAAGTGGAGTAGGAAAAATCCTACTAGAATTGTTGTTGATTTGTATGAGATAAGTCTTATGGCTTATCTTCCATTGGAGAGCCATCTTTGGCTTTGATTGGAGCCCTAAGGGTTGTTTGGTGGAATTCACAAAAGCAGCGAAGTCGTTTTGGTTTTCTAAGATGAATCGTCGACACGTTGGTTGGCCAGGAAGGTCGACCGGTTGGATACGATGGCATCCAGCCTTAATTTGCTGAAAAACGGTCGGCCAGGTTGATCAGTTGTCATCTGGTTAGATGCAGTAGCTTCCAGCTACTGTACCAAGGGGAAACGGTCAATCGGTTGCACAAGATAGTCTTTCGGTTGGATGCGTGGTGCCGGCCTCTTTGGCAGTACATTGAAGGCGATTGGCCCGGTCTAAAACGGTCGGTGGTTGAGTCAAGCGGTCGGCGGTTGGTCGATCGGTTCGATAAACAATGTCTTTCGAAGCGTATCGGTGGTTGAAACCGAGGGTTGTGTAGCGCTAAGGTTGATTTCATGACCTAATTGCGGTTGATTGAGGCTTGCTTCGGAAGCCTATTGAGTAATTGAATGAAGTGTTATCCTTTGGTTAAGGGATGAAATGATAAATGTCCAAATAATATATAAGTAAACTTTTATAAATGTTTAAATAATACATGAATAAATAAGCATGCGGATATGATTGAAAATATCGCATATGATTACCGAATAATAATAATTATTCGGGGATATGAGATATATATTGAAAATGAAATAAAAGAAATGGATTGTCTGCATAAAACCTAGTTGAGGGATAGATGAGCATGCCTATTATGGAGAAAAAGTCTGCAGCATTACTGATCAGTTGCCCCCGTTTGGGTCATTACAGTGCCTTCGGGCCCTTATAGATGGTCATTGTCTCACACAATGATAACAACGTCTTTGAACCCTTATAGATGGTCATTGTCTCATATAATGATAACAGTGCCTTCAGGCCCTTATAGAGGTCATTGTTTCGTACAATGATAACAATGCCTTCGGGCCCTTATAAATGGTCATTGTTTCGCACAATGATAACAGCGCCTTCGGGTCCTTATAGTTTCTCGTATCCACTTCTAAGGTATATGCTGGCATTATACATAAGAACAAATGACAAGAATATGCAAATGACTTGAATACAGTCTGTGTGTGAGAAGCAACCTTCTCTGTAATGACAAACTACAAGAAGAAAAAAATGTAAAATGACACGAAATAATATATGAGTGATGATAAGAAATGAAATATGATATGATAAGAAAATATGAGATTGCATAAGTAAGTGTAATGATATGTATGAAACATATATAAGCATGTGTATAAGTATATGATGTGTTAAAGGTATAAGCATGTGTCTAAAGTGTGATGTTTCTTATTAGAGGTCATCCACGAGTTTTATTCCCACTAAGCTATAAGCTTAGCAGATTATTTCATCCATGTGATCTGAAGAAAAATATAAGTCGAGACGATTAGCATTAGCAATCAAGGCAATATGATACTAGGTGCTTAGAACTTTGGTCCCTTTTGTATATGCTTTTGTTTTTGTAAAACAAATGTAAAGTTTGTATATGTTAAACACTCCCATTTATGGAGTTTGAATGTATTTTATAATCCTTTGCTACATAATATATTTCAAGTTTAAATGTTTAATAGTATATGAATACTGCCGTTTATAGTTTATAGTAAGCAGAAAAATGTAAAGAAGAAAATGACACCTGGCGACATCGGTCTTAGGGTGGGGATGTCTAAGTGGTCATATCGTCGTCTAGGATTGGTGGTATCATCTTAGTGATAACTATTAGTGGTATTAGATTCAGATCGTTACAAGTTAGTGGTAGCAGAGCTAAGCGTCACAAGTTAGTGGTATCAGAGCTAAGTGTCACAAGTTAGTAGTATCAGAGCCTAGGTTTAGGTGTTTATGGAAAAGCCTAGGTTTAGGTGATCCACAGTTGATCTCAGTTTAAGCATGTGTTTAGTAATGTGTTGGCCTGATGTGGATGTCCGCTTGTTTTGTATAGGGATGGAGTCCTCCAAATCGGTGAAGAAGTAGGCGAGTGCTTTGCTGGAGATCGGGATTATCGCTTCGGATCCTTTTGAATGCGTCAAAAGTGAGAGTCATCTCTTTGAGCCAAATGAAGCACTGCGAGGATATCTCGGGACATGACTCGGAGTCTTGAAGATTAATGACTTCAGCTCCGATAGACATGGTAAGAAGACATGGAAATTTGAGGAATTCCATGGACAAACATGGAAGAGTCAGATAAATTTGAATTCTTGGGTGGCATTACAAAGTGGAGGAAGTTAGATGTCCTCTAATCAAAAGGTGTCTGTCTGATCACTATTGAAGTGAGGTATATGATTAGTGAAGCCAAGCGTGAGAAGTCTAATGATCACGATCCATGACTTGGGAGTTTTTGTCTAAGAGTTCGAGCTGCGTTCTTGCCGGGTGTATGGGAGTCAGTGGGCTGGTTCTGAATTTGACGGAACTGTCGGTGGTGAATATGAAGAGGTCAGCCTCTCGGCAGTCTGCATAGGAATTAGTCCTCACCGAGGTGTAGGCAAACCGAGGATGGGCTGCGATTCATCAAGAGTGTTGGCACCTCTGACTTCTCTCCAACAGGTGAATTTTTATTAGTTGATGTTTGCAATGAAAGTAAAGAGACTTGAAACGAGCAGCAAAGAAAGATCTCAGAAGAAGAAGTTTTCTAGAGGAACTTCGTCCTCCTTAGGGAAACGAGCAAGGGAGTCTCCAGCTCAATTAGAATACAGTTCAGCTACGAGAGGTAGAAAGATCGGGTTCAATCTTTTGGTTACGTTGAGGTGCCCCCGGTTGAACGGTGAAATACAAAGTATTCAAATTGCCATAGAAGCGTCCCAGGTGTTTGCGGGTTATTGACATGAGGTGTTTTGCGGCACCCTTGCACCTTACCACCTGCCACCACCACCACCACCACCACACCTGCCACACCTGCCACCTGCCACCACCTGCACACACACACCTGCACCTCTTAACGCATAACTTCTTCTTACCACCACACCACCTGCCTGCACACCTATGCACACCACCTTTGAGTTCTGTAAATCATTGTCTTTCTGATCTAAAGTCAGGGATAAAGTCTCTAGTCATGAAAAGTTAGTTACATTACCTTCGACTATAGATCGAGGTAGGGGTCTAGGTGACCCGATTCAGCATATAAGACGAAGAGGCACAATCTCTGAGACAATGGATCGTCCTATACCTACAGCACCAGCAAGAGCATATGCTATAAAGGCTCGTGAGGATCAGGATGCTTATGAGGTTATAGCGGGTATATTTTCTCTTTATGACATTAAGATGCATGCATTAATTGATCCTGGATCCACTCATTCGTATGTATGCATTGAACATGTATTTAATAAGATACCAGTAGTGGAACAGTTAGCATATTACATGCATGTGATCAGTCCATTAGGGCACAGTGTTACCGTGAATAGCGTTTACAGAAATTGCCCCATTGTTATCCAAGTAAGAGAGTTTCTCGCTGATTTGATAACCTTACCATTTCGAGAATTTGACTTGGTTTTGGGAATGGATTGGTTGTTTAAACACTAAGCCATCGTTGACAGTGGTCAAAAGACAGTAGTGTTGAAATGCTCTGACCAATCTGAGGTGATAGTACTAGGCATTAGATCGGGCACAATGTCTAATGTGATCTCCGTTATGCAAGCTAGGAGACTTATGAGGAAAGGTTGTGAGACATTCTTGGCCTTGATACTTGACTCTAAGAGAGATCAAGTTGATTTGGAAAATTAAATAGTAAAGGGAATTTCGGTGTATTCGAGGTGCTAGATATTCCCCTTGAGAGGGAGGTGGATTTATCCATAGAAATTGTATCAGGAACAGTCCCTATGTCTAAGGCACCATATTGAATGGCTCCAAAGGAGTTGAAAGAGTCAGTGCAGAGCTTTTTTGGATAAAGGATTTATCAGGCCAGTGTTCCTTACAGGAGTGCGTATGTTTATTTGTGAAAAAGAAAGATGATACTATATGGATGTGCATTGATTATCGACAAATCAATAATGTGACAGTGAAAAACAGGTACCCATTGCTGAGAATCGAAGATCTTTTTGATCAGTTAAAGGGAGCGGGTGTCTTTTCGAAGATAAACCTGCGATCGGGGTATCATTAGCTAAGAGTGAAAGAGGTCGATGTGCCGAAGATTGCGTTTAGAGCTCGATATGACCATTATGAGTTTTTGGTAATGCTATTTGGGTTGACTAATACACCGACAACATTCATGGATTTAATGAATAAGGTATTCCAACCCTATATGGATCAGTTTATTGTGGTCTTTATCGATGACATCCTGGTGTATTCTAAGAATGCACATGAACATGAACAACATCTGAGAATAGCCAACCCATAAGTGTAGAAGAATTTAACATATATAAATATATATATGCCCAAACGCTTCAAACGCTTCAAGTGAAATTTTTTTAAAAGACAATTTCTCTTATAGCTAAGGTGGTTCAAACCCTATCCCAGCACTTTATAAAATTTGCAATACTGATCATTAAGCAAAGCCCTCTTGTGTTAACTAAATTTGCCCCCACTAATGTTAAATTGTGGCTCCGCAATGTGAACTTTGTGAAGGTTTTTGAATTAAAGATGGATAACAATTGAAATTTCAATCATTTTGAATAAATATATTAGATTGGTTTTCCACAAAGTTATTTTAGTTTATGTTTGACCCCATTCCAATTTCCAAGTGTCTTCAATTTCGAAAAACAACCAACCGTGAAACCCGCTTCATCGTAGTCTCTATTTGTGGTAATTCTATTTACATCCTACATTCTCTACCCATTAAAAACGCATATAAGAAAAGACACATTTACCCATGGCATGAATTTTATATTTCTTTCATGCGCTTCTTCATCTCTGCGCACTGACTCCCTTCTTCTTCCTCCTCAGTAGTGAGAAACACATGCTGAAACATAGAGTGAGGAATGGTTGGTTTTTTGGCATAATACACTTAATCCGGATTCGAAAATGGGATGTTAAAACGATATCCGGATATTGAAATCGTGTATATCTACTGCAGTTTAACAAATCAGTTGAATCGGATAATGGCTTGACATCCGGATATTGAAATCGGTAATATGCTCTACTGCTCCAGTTTAACAAATCGGATTAGAAAATCAGGATATTCAACTCAAACATCAGGATATTGAAATCCGGTAAGAATATGATTGCTTGGCCCAGGACTACTTTGGTTTGAACACAAGCCTTTCTTTAACTGCCTATAAATTGTACATCCTTACTCCCCACTACAGTTTGGAGCATAGGTGACTGAACTAATTCTAAGAATCAGATATTAACCATCTGCAAGATGCATGAAGAACACCATCTAATTAATAAGTACCAGAATGAGCTATCATAACTGTTTACGGGGGAAAATACAAGATTTAAAATCCATACCAAGTGCACTAGTAAAAATAACAGTGAAGCTTCCTGCAAACCAAGAGTGATTCACATGATGTTCATTTTGTTTAACACATTTTTGTTTCCGTTTCTTTTTCTTGATAGGCATCAGAGAAGTGATTTCTGAATCCCTCTGATACCTGGCACTCTATCTAGTGAGAGAATCACATTACCTATAGATGCTATAATGGGGACATGACAATTGGTGCAACTTAGTTTATTTCTATAACTAAAGTGTTTAATGAATCCAATCAGCATCTTATTTCAGAACTCTAGTTTAGCATAGACAAAAATTACAATAAGCAAGGATTAAAGCTTTCAAAGCTAATCCATTTTCTTATATTGGCATTACTCAGCCTGGTTATACAGAAGTGATGTCATTTCCTATGAACTAAAATTAACATCATCAAACCATTTTTATATTTTTAAGTACTCGATGATGGTCAGTAATTTAAATGAAATACACCAATTTGTTTGCACTTGCCAATATTAGTTTCTTGGTGAAGGATTAACATCCACTACTGAATTTGTGACCTATTTTAAGAAACAAACAAAAAGTAACAGCAGTGCAACAACAATACTACCTGCTTTGGCTACAATTTGAATATTGCAATACAAATTAATTACTTTTATTGATGTAATTTAATGTAACAATAATATAATACAATAAAAATAATCAAATTACATTTTAAACATAAAGTCTAACATAAACCGAGGGTTATTTTATTCAGCCATCCTAAAGTCTTCTTTTTCCTCTTGACGAGCATGCATGATGATAGTGCATTAGAATGCGGTGCGAGTCTTTGAGATCCTTGCGAGTATTTGGAGGGAGCAAGCATCGGAGGAGGAGGAACCTCGGTGGTGGAGGATCATCTAATCTTTGGTGGAGGATCAGATCTTTACAGTGGAGGATAGACAAAAGAGTGGGAGGGCTAAAAGGGACGTAGCGGGTGATGGTGTGCTATGACATCTTTGGGCAGGTGATGGAGTCTTGTGAGATACTCTTTGAAGTCTCATCGACCCAGTAGTATGCTATCGCCTCATTCAGTGCACCCAAAAATAATCGCCCAGAAACAATAACATCTTGCAGGATATCACGTACCTCGATAAACTGTGCTCTGGCATTCTGACTCACGTAAATGATATGTGAACTTAATATTAGTAATATAATAAAAAAGTTAAAGTAAATATTATGTACAATTTAGATTACTAGATTGACGAAGTTCAAATTTAGCATATCAGTAGATCACGATCTGAGGAATGAGAGAAGACCGTGCATACATCGTAAAGAACGATCTCGGTATTGGAGGTTGAGCGATGCGATGCGATATGCGATCATACCAAAGCCATATACGCACTACACTCTCTCGACCACAGATCGCGCATCGTCGGCCTCGAGCTCACGATCGGTCAATCGTGATCTGTCCACCTCCCGATCTTGATCGATAACATACTACGGTCAGGTCGTGGAGGTGCGAAAGGTCGCGGAGGATGGTCACGAATACCCGAGCGGCGTAAGACGCTCCGGATGATAGCAAACCGACAACGGTCAGCGCACATGCATCAGAAAACCATGCAATATCGGAAAGCGGGTGCTTTCATTTCGATGATCCGCATTATGGCTGTGCGTTTATGGAACTCACGAAATCGATCTAGTCGCTCCGAGGCGGCGCAGCTATCGAGATCGCGATGCGACCTCCGGCGGTGCACGTGGTCGTGACTGATATGTGACAAATCAGGAGAAGAAAGCATCTCGGGAAAGTGCTCATAAATCCGAGACACACATAATGAATGAAACAATTAATATCACTATAAACTCGATAATTGAAAATTATCTAAAAATTATCAAAATTTTCCTTGTACTTGGTTCCTCATAAGCCAAATGGTAGATTAAGGGAAGTTAGGAAAGAAAAGGCCTTCGAGATTAAATTTGGTGGGAAATTGTTTTTGTTACCTTGTTTTGCACACAGAAGACATCTTTACGCGAAATTATATGGGAGCATAAGTCTCAAACGAGGAAATTTTATGTGGGTGTGTGACATGTCTGATATATCAGTTATGATAAAATGAACTTCTCCATATTATGAGCAAGAAGTTTCAAGTGTATGTTCATTTGGCATTTGCTTATATGAACCTTCTGTTTAGTCTACAATGGTATTATGCTCTCTTATTATAGTAATGAGAAAGATGCTTTGAAGGTACTTACTGTTTTATTCCAAGAATTTTATTGTGTTTTATTTCAGGAGTTCGATCTGTTTTGTTATTATTATTTATGTGGATATCAGATTTTGGTGAGCCGTCGAAGTAATTATGTTTATGGCTAGCAATGTAAGGTTGAATAAAAGTTATTTGATTATGTGTGAATCTTGTAGGTATCAGGGCGACTCTGGATGCAGTACTCTGCCGCCACCTGCTAGATTGAGTTCGACCACTCTTGCCATATCTGAGATGCAAGGTACTCGATATTCTATAAAGCTTGACAGGGACATTGGTGTGGTGGTGGTTCTGGGACATCATGGAATCGGGTGAAGTCGTATTCAGTTGTACATGGAATCGGGTGAAGTGCATGTCTGGGACATCGGGATATCACAATCGGATTACATAATTCTCGGACATCATGAATCAGGTTGAAATCATTTTGGATATCATGAAATCAGAAATAAGATTCATCCCCGATTCCATGAAATCAGGAGTGAAGCCTGCTCCAGTTTGAGAATCCGGTAACATAGAATAAAGCCAAAACGGAGACGAAATTTCAAAAAAAAATGCAAACTAGCCCATTATTTCTTTATATTTAACGGTGAAAATGCCAAGAATAAACCTGAAAAAGCCGACTTACTTGATATTTTGTCGAATCTCGGTTGGGGGGTTGTCGGTTGGTTTTAGTAACTGGAGATGGCGGCGAGTTGGGTGGAGGATGGGAGAATTTGGAGAGGCGGGTTATTGATTCTCAGGATCGTGGGATTCAGGATGTTAGGTAGAAACAGGGAGGATGGTTTAGAGAGATAAATGGGATGGAAGTGGGATTATGGGATGGGAGACAGATGAGAGTATTTGTTTTAAAAGAGATAGGTGCCAAAAGTTTGTTTGGAGTGTATTTAGTAATGGAATTGTGGGGATACTTCAGTGGGATGTGAATGAACACTCTGTTTGACACAATACGGTATCGGGTTGAAAATCCGACCCGAACCCGTAAGTTCTGGAAAGTCGGTGATGCCAAGGAACGCTTTGAAGAAAGAAATAAAAAGAGAATTGCACAGAAAGAAATCGCACTGGACAGGCAGTCTCTGTTTGGTTGAGGAGAAAATGGCGACAGCTTCAACAGAGAGGTCACGACCGGAGCCAATGGCGGAGGAGAAGTGCACGGCGAAGACGAAGCAACAAGGCGAGGGACTCAAGATGTACTATCTCCAACACATTCAAGATCTCCAGCTCCAGGTCCGCCAGAAGAATCATAATCTCAACCGCCTTGAAGCCCAGCGCAATGATCTTAATTCTCGAGGTCGCAACTTCTTACCCTCTCTGTGTTTGCTTCATTACTGCAATTCGGTTGGCTGTTAGAAATTGTTGGGAAAAAGGGGGATTGGCATCGCAAGTTTTGTGTGTTGCGTATTTTCTTAAATTACTATTTGAGAGAAAAATGTTACTTGGGCGGACGCACGTTCATGGAGTTTGTTTAGTTGCTTAGGTTTTGATATAGTTCCTTAGTATTTTGTTTTGCATCTTGATTTGAGGTTTGTGACTTTTCCATACCTGGTTGGTAAGGGGACAAAATTGAATCTGGGGAAATGATTCAATTGGTTGCGTGGAATGGAGTGAATTTTGGGATGTAAATTGAAATTGGGAGGGATCAGGTTCGTCAAGACACTTTGCGAGAAGGGAGAAAAAGTAACTCTATTCAGGTTCTTTACACAGAAAAACTCAAGTCATCTGAGCCCAATGGTTGTGGCCTTAACATCGTGGGCCTTTTTGTTTTTGGTTGATTCCTGCTGTTAAAGTAGTCCCTTTCTCATTGCTGTTTGGTTGCCAGAAAATGGAGGAAAAGAACTGAAAGATCTCTTTTTTAGGCTTTCATGTTCTGTCATTTTATTCTCACTGAAATATAGAACTCAATTGACAAGTCTGACTTTAAAGAAGTGGCCTCTTTAATTTGATCAAGTACTAAACGATGACTAGTTTAGATTCAGAAATTATTTTTCTTTATTTCTTAAAGAGAAACTAGTTAGAAGTTCTCATAATTTGATTTCGAATTATGCTTGATTGAAGCATCATATGTTTCCCTGTTCTGTTACTTATTCACTTTTGCAATTTTTTATATCACTTTCTAGTCACATGAGACCTTCTTCTGTTTTTCTTTTATTTACTTTTTTTGGTCCCACTATTAGGTACTCTTTTTTACTTTTTTGGGGTTTGATACACATTCACTCTCAGAATATTTCTTCTTTCATCATTCAGTTCACTGTTAGAAATTTTGTATTTCTCTTGTTTCAGTTCTATTATTGTTTTGGTTGCCCTCATTTTGCAATTTAACTTGAATCACATAATTCTCTGTTTATCAGTCTTCCTTGCCCTTGAAAAATTACTTGTAGCATCAAAACTTGATTTCATATTGGACCAGTTCACTCTTCTAAGAATTCAGATAGTAATATAACCATGAGTTTCTTCAACTTGGGTGGTTTACAATGTTCACATTCATAAAGTTTTAATGACAGTGAGGATGCTTAGAGAAGAGTTGCAGCTTCTTCAGGAGCCAGGATCATATGTTGGTGGGGTGTAAAGTGATGGGAAGTCTAAGGTCAGATTAAGGTTAGTGAGATTTTTATTTTATTTTTATTTGGATTTTCCTTGTTGGGAAATTGCTTTTTTTCCCTCTTTAATTATTATATATTTTTAACTGCTGTTATAATTTCTCTCTTTATTAATTTTTTTTTCCATATTATTTCCCTTGCTTTTGATTGGTAGCCTTTTGTTTTTTACTTACATGGGAGGGTCCTTCACATTGCAACCCAACTACTTTGCCACTTGAGTTAGGTCTTAAGGGATTATGGTTTTCAACAATGTAGACATCATTCTGAAAAATGATCATATGTTACCTGTGGAGTTGAGATCTAGTCTTGCTTATTCAATCAAAGCATATGGGTTTTCCTAAATACTCAAATTTATATCCCAATGTGAAGCTTTTGATTGCTTCCCTTAATCCCTTTGGTTAAGTCAAAATCTTGGCTTTAGTTTGCTTCTCACCACCCATCTAATTAGAGAAGTTGAAAATTTAACTCCAGATAATCCATAAAATAGTCCCAATTTCATGTTAGATCTGATTCCAAGTGATTTTGAACTGCTGATATGAGTGCGGTTATGTGTGTGTGTAATTTAGTGGCTACCTGATAGAGAAGAGCCAAAAGAGGGAGTGGAGGATAAGACACCCGGAGAGCCCAAGCATAACCAGCCTGTTAGGCAGGTATATTCTAGATGGAAAAAATGGGGAACATGTGGAGAAAGGAGAGAGGACCAACTGAAAATCAGAAAACCGATTCAGTTATGTAAAAAGGGAGGAGGATGCTGTGTGAGGCGGGTGGGTAGTGGGAGAGAAAGGGGCAAAGACCCTGGGCTGTGTTCCATCACAGATGTTCTTATTTTATTTGCTTGCAGTACCTTTCATTGCTACTTGTTGTTTTCTTTTCATTGGTCTAGAGATGTTGGCTGATGGAAAACAGAAAAGACTAACATAATAGAATTTACCAGAATTTATCTTACCTTTATTCTCTGTTTGCATGCTGTTAGTAGAGAAATTCCTTTGAACTCTAAGAATAAAACTCTTATTTGCCTATCACTACGCTTTAGAGGGGATTAACCTACATTGGATAAATCCTTGCTCATACAGTGAAATAGACCTTCATTTGATAAATTTCTGTGGTCTGTGTGGGTACATTCTGTAGAATCTGATAGCAATAGTGTATAGTTTTCTTGTATTGTTCTATGTTCATATACCTTCTTTTCTTGTTCAGGTACATCCAGAAGGGAAGTATGTTGTTGATATTGACAAGAACATTGATATGACAAAGATCACACCATCAACTAGAGTTGCTTTGCGGAATGATAGCTATGTGCTCCATTTGATCTTGCCGGAGTAAAAGTAGATCCCTTGTAAACGAAAGTTGAAGGTTCCAGACTCCACATATGATATGATTGGTGGTCTTGACCAGCAAATTAAAGAGATAAAAGAGGTTTGTCTCTTGACCAATTATTACATGTTATTTCATTATCATTCTTACCATTTGCGGCACTTTTACCTTGATTGCAGTTAGGACTTAAATTTTTTAGTAATACATGAGAAAGGTACCTCAGTTTTTATTTTCTGATATCTGGCTTACCTTGTTTATTGTTGTTTTGATCTTTCAGGTCATTGAGCTTCCAATTAAACACCCTGACTGTTTGAGTGTGACAAACTCAACCGAAGGTAGTTTTGGATTGTATCATTTATTGAGATTAAGTATTATAAACTTTTATTTATTTCATTTGATTTGTTTTACAACAGGGAGTCCTGCTGTATGGAGCCACCCGGTACAGGAAAACTTTGCTGGCAAGGGCAGTAGCTCATCATACTGACTGTACCTTCATCAGGGTTTCTGGTTCTGAATTGGTTCAGAAGTACATTGGTGAAGGCTCCAGAATGGTTAGAGAACTTTTTGTAATGGCAAGGTTTGTATAATCTCTTTGAAATGTGACGCATAATTTGTTTCAGAATGCAATAATTCTAAACCAGGTTTATAAATGCCTTCTCTTTAGGTTCAATGCTGTGATTTATTGTGTGTTTCTGGATTGTTCAGTCATGCTGTTTTGTGTAGAGCCTATCATAAAAAACAAGAACAAAAAAATGTTCCTTTCTCGTGGCATTTTGTTAAACTTCCCTTTTTGAATTTCACTCTTACAGGGAGCATGCACCTTCAATAATCTTTATGGATGAGATTGACAGTATCGGGATCCTTATTATGGAGATCAAGTATTAATATGTGATAGTGAAGTCAAAGGACTATGTGGAGCTTCTCAGTAGCTGGATGGATTTGAAGTATCCAACAGCCAAAGTACTATCGTGAATTATTACCTTTTACTTCTGCTGCTTAGTTGTGTGCCTGCTTGCATTACTCATTTGTGTATTTATATGTATTATGTCTCGGGTTATTCTAATGAAATCGAAAGCGAAATTATTGGAGGGAATTCATGTTTCGTGCTTGTGACAACTGTGATAAATCACTACAGGTTTAATGGCTGTAAATCGAATAGATATTCTCGACCAAGCTCTTCTCAGGCGGAGCGTATTAATGGAAAGTTGGGTTTCTGTGTCCCAATGAGGAGAATTACTATACTACTCAACTCCTGCAATGAAAGTCTCTGCATCCTTAATACATTAAAATCAGTTCTTTTGTCTGTTTTCCACTTCACATTGTAATTTATATGCAATGTACTCACCAATAAATGTTTAAAACATAGTTGAAAATAGACTCTTAATATGAGACATCATTGCATACTCGACCCAGACTTTTATGATTTTAAGATATGTGATTGACTTTTTCTGGTTGCTAAGTTTCTATCCAACTGGCATCGTGTATATTTAAAAGATTTTTTATTTTGAATTCTCAGTCTCACTGGGATATTTTGAAAATACACTCAAGGAAAATATGGAATTTGATGCGCGGGATCGATCTGAAGAGGGTTAGGAAGATGAATGGATTCATCTGGTGCAGAGCTCAAGGTCTGTTTCTACTTAATTTATTTTTTTGTTTCAGATGAAAGGCATTTCTCTCTAATTAACAAGTTGTTGTGTGGGCTGTTCTTTCGACTTGGTCCTCTTTCCTTGTGATTTTCCTTAAGCTCATCCATTTGTATACTTGTGATGATCATGGCTACATGGGCTTTCATGATCACCTTCTTCCCTTGACCCTTTGCTCTTCTGTGGAGGAGACAACAGTAAATATCCTGGCCGGATTTCTTTTGATCTTGCAGGGATCATCGGCATTTCACTTTTGTTGTTTACTTTTTTTGGTTGGTTGGTATAGTTCTTAATGACTAATAGAGATAACTGTGTCTACAGCTCGTAGTAGTAAACGTTTAACCTTTCAAAAATGCCAGACCTTGGGAGAAGTCTTGGGTTCGAGTTAAATAGGGACAGTTCTTTGCAATTGTAGCCCCAAAGTGTTTAATTTGTAAAAAAAAAAAAAAACTAGCTAATAGGAATAAGTATGTCATCTTTGATTTCTTTCCCCTCTATCCATAACAGGTTTACATGGGCCCCAACTAATGTCCCCATCTTTTGGATTGGCACTTTTTGCCATCTTCTATGGTCTCCTTCAGTTCTTTTCTATAAACTCTCTTTACTTGGTTGAAATTTTTTCATTTTTACAAAAACAGAGGTTATAACTTTTAAATCTGACTTTCTGCCTTAACAGGTTTTTTCCTAATATAACGAAAACCATTTACTTACAAAGATCTGATACCTCATATAGGGATTTGAACATTGAACATGCCATGTTTTGCAATGCAGTCAGTATGCAGAAGCTGGGATGTTTGCATTGAGGAGAGGAGGGTTCATGTAACACAGGAGGGTTTCAAGGATATGGCTGTAAAGTGATGAAGAGGATACGGAGAGAACATGTCCTTGAGGAAACTTTGGAAGTAGAAACTGCTTATTTATTTTATTTGTTGTACCTACAGTGGAAGTTATAGACCATATCACTTTTCTTACTGCTCTCAGGTTGTATCTATTTCAACCTATCAATCTATATTACCTGTTTATTTGAATGAGAATATACAACTCGATTCTCCTTTTGAGAATTTCAATAGTTCCATCATAACGGTTGCATGCCTGAATGCTTTGTCAGAAAACACAAAAGTGGTTTTTGTTGTCATAAGATTCTATAGTCGTAGCAGAGGGCGTGTAATATCATGAAATATCATATAGGCTCCATTTAGAATCGAATCCGAAAAAAAACAAAATTACTATAAGAAAAATGAAGTTTTCTATTAATGCATGGTTTTCTAGGAAACGATATAGTGAAAATTAAATATAATAAATTTTTTTTAAATATTTATGTATTTTTAAATTTATTAGTAAAAAAAATAAATAAAAGGAGATTGAATAAACATGAAATTAACTTTTGGATTTATATCTATTTTTTATTTTTCTTTAAATCTTCTTTCTTTCTACTTTTTTGGTATTTCCCTTTCTTCTTTTGAATACTTTTTGAGTTTCAAATGGAAACGGAGCTGTAATAGAAGAAAACCATATGTTTAGGTGGGGGGTTTGGTTGGAAACTTTGGCTCATCTGCATTGAAAAAATTGTATAAACTTTTACCTCTCAATATTTCTTTTTAGGAAAATGTTTGGTGATATCATAGTGTTAGACACTATTTCAAAAAATAGAAAATTTTTAAAGGTAAATTTGAAAAGTGTAAAAGTTAAATGATATAAATACCTATTATCCATTTTCTTCTTTCTTTTATAATAAATGATAAAAATCAGTATCTTTATAAAATAATGATAACTGTTTTTTTTTTATACTAATAATGCCGTGTAGCAACACCCTTCTTTTTAACATTAATTGCCACATCCATCGACATCGTTCCATGGTGTAACCCTTGATATTCATTCTCCAATCAAGAGAAGCCACGTTCTCCGGTCATATTAGATTTTGTCTTCCGTCAACACTATCACTGACCACATCATTCAATGAAAAAAAGGAAATAAGATTCTTTCATAATTTCAACCCACCACTCCACCTTAGACTCATAATTTTCAATAACATACTATTCAAACCCTCCAACCTTTTATAAAACGCAATTGAATTTAATATGAGAGTGATTAGGGATTAATGGTGGACGCTTGTTTTTTTGTTTTTTTTTAACATCTGTTCACACATTACATTATTGTACTTTTTTGTGATCCGCCTTTCAACCCCAGGCCTTGTTTTAATACATTGTAAAATAAGATGCCAGCAATCAACCAGCGTTTGTTTAGCAAAATCTTATCAAGTTGCCATTTCTAGGAACACTCAATTCCAATTCCAAGGAGTCCACCAATGAAAGATTGAGAAAGAAAGAGGAGAAGAAGAATCGGAAGACATCAATCTCCAAATTTTTCTTTATACAGTTTTTCATTTCAGTCCATTCGTTACTCGGCTTGGGGTGAGGGGTGGGGGGGAAGAACACACGTTTTCCAAGCACGTGGAAACCATCATTGATCATCCTAGAAATGACCAAAGAGTCTGCTTTGAGACTTTGAATTTTGTTTGTAAAAGGATGGACTAAGTCACATCTGATTGGGCGGGCATCACTTTCCAAGTTCCAGCCTTTCAAGCCCCTATCAATTTCGATTTTTGAACACAAACACACATACATATATATAAAACACGTGCTTGAAATATACATATTTAAGCCGCCCACCAATCCACCTTGCTGCCTTTCTCATTCCACTCTAAATTCCCATTCTAATTTTTTTCTTTTGACCCGTAAACTATTTTGCTCTTATTGGGAAACCGCCCACCTGTTTCCACGAATTAGTCTTTGGGCTCCCTTAAATATATTTATTAACTCATGATTCTCCCATGTAACACCGGACAAAGAAACTCAATAACAAATTCTCCCATCAAACAAATTAATACACGTCACGGTTTTTATCATATCATTTTCATTTCTCGACCATCCACCTATACGATTAAACCTAATTTAATTCAAGGACATCACCCATGTAAAACTTATACTCATCTCTTTCACACGACAGATATTTGCGTTTTTAAGCTAAGACTCTACGATTTTATTTTTTAAACTCTTCAAAGCCTTCATATCAATCGAACATTATTTATATTTATTGCTCGCGATTATACTTATTAACTTATCATCCTTTCTATTTCTAATCGATTGGGATTTTGGGTATATACCTAACACCCAACACTACCTAGGGACATATATATATGGGATATATATATATATATATTTATGTTATTTATCAAATTATTTTTTTTGAAAAGGCAACTACATTTTATTTTATTTTTTTATTAAATTTATAATTTGAAAAGAGAAGTTTACATTTTTATAGAATCTTGTCTTTTAAAAAAGGTATTTTTAAAATACTATTTTTACATTAAATCTTAAAGCATGATGACTTTAGAATTAATTTTAGTTTTAGGATTGATTTCTATTAAAAAAAAAAAAACAATATTCTTCATCTAGAAAGTCCCTGCCCACTTGGCAAGCAACGTGGACTTAGAAACAAATTCATTTCCACTGGACTGAAAATCGAGGGTTGGCAAATTAAATGAAGGGAAGAACATTGAGGTACGTCACAACTTTAATTTGATTACTTTGATTTACATCCAATGCTTTATTCTCATATAGTTTGGTACATTCCTAGATGCCCAGGAATATTTTTTGTTTCAGCCTTACGCGTGAAATAATAAAAATATAAATTTAACTACAAAATTTCAAAATAGCTATCAACATTGAAGAAAAAAATTCATAAGATTTTTTAAATTTTTCTATATAAAAATACATAAAAAACTGAATATGATTAACATTTATTAAACGTTAATGTTTTTTCTTATTTTTTTATATTTTTATTTCTACTATATTATATTATAATATTATATTCTTATAATCTACATCCTATACGTCCATCTCGTCATTTACTATTCAAAATCAAGACAAAACCTTTAGGCAATAGTTAATGTTTTTTAAAATAAGTAAAATAAGTTTATAGCAGAAAAATTAGTGACTTCAAACATAAGTTTTTTTTTTTTAATTATTTTTATTTTATTCTTTATATTCAATAATAACTATTATGTTATTGAATTTTATTCCATTAATACTAAATCGAAAATGATTCAACAATTTATGATCACTTTAAAAGTAACTAAGACGCATGTTTTATATAAATAAATTGTCTGACGTGTGATTTTAAAGGTAATTAATATACGTACCCAATTGTGGCCAATCAAAATCCTGACAAATTAAAGCATGATTTTGTAGATAATTATGTTACCATATGGAGTAAACCGAAAAACAATATAAGGTTAGGCCGTGTTTGGATCCGAACTCATGAAATCAATTTTCCCTTATTTAAATTCCTAAAACAGCAAACATCACCTACAGAACTTTCTTGCCAATTGTTTCCCACATTAACCATTACTCAATTAAAATATTTTTCCTGTAAAATAAATGATCCAGAGCAGCTTCCTCGTTTTTCTGAGTGTGAATCCAAACAGGCCCTAAAAAAGTGCCCGCTTCTTCTTAAATACCGCCTACCATATATTGCTTACTTGTCTTGTTTTGATTCGGTTTTGTATGGCTCTTTGAGTTGCTTGGTCCAAGTTCCCCCTTCTTCCTGAGAAAAAACAAGGGTGGGTTCTTCGAGTTTTTCCGGGAACTTCTTCGGCGAGTTTTGCCGGGAAGGTGACCGGAGAGTCAGGTGAGTTTCTGGGGTTCAACTTTCTAGCCATCAAAACAACACCCATTAGTCCGAAGAGGCTGGTTTTCAGTTTTCTTGTTCAACTCATGACCAGTTTTTATGTGATAATGCAGGGCATCTGGCATTGTTTGTTTTCTAATGTTTTTTCCTTTTCTGTTGTATTGAAGGGAAAATTTTGATTTGTTTTTTATCCTCCCAAAAGTGGGAAAAATGGTAATCAACCAAAAAAGTTCTTTAATGAATCTTGTCACTTGTCACCTGTCAATCTCTGAAACAGATTCAAACAGAGGGACTAGCTCTGTTTTCTTTGAGATCTTTTTTTCCATTTTTCGTTCTTTTGTATTTTTCAATTGTTGACTATCCTGGCCAATATTGTTTGATTGCTAGTTTTCCTGCTTTTCAAAAGCAAAAATTCCAGTTTTTTGAATACATGGAATAAAAGCTAGAAAGTACTTTCCAAAAGCTAACCAAATAATACCATTCAAATCCATTAAGATTTTCATTGGATATCATATTGAGTTCTCCCTTTCTGATGGTCCTGTTTACTTTTCTCATAGCAGCAATGGAGCAAATAAAGACTCCATTCAGAGGAATAGCAGAAGATATCAGAGGAAGAGCATTATGGTATAAGCAGGACTGGACTGATGGTATTCGATCCGGCATTCGGTATTTTACTGCTTTCAACCTAAAAAAACAAGAACATTGTACAACATAATTCAATCAATGGTTTTTTTTTTTTTTAATTTTAATTTGTGTTTCTTCAATTTATACCAGGATATTGGCTCCAACTACTTACATATTCTTTGCTTCAGCCCTTCCTGTTATAGCCTTTGGTGAGCAATTGAGTAGAGATACAGGTTAGTCAGTTTTCCATTCTTTTCTCTCTATACATTTTGATAGTATCAAAGCAATTAGGGAAGGAGTTTGTGAATTTATGGAAAACCAAACAGTCAGATTCTAATTTTTCTGAATATATTTTTTCTCTCTTATGTTTATGGATGAAAATGAAATATGAAACATGATTTTTTTTTCTTTTGAATGTAGATGAAGTTTAAGCACAGTGGAAACATTAGCTTCTACTGCTATGTGGTATCCTCCACTCAATTCTTGGTGGGCAACCTCTTTTGATATTAGGAGTTGCAGAACCTACTGTCATAATGTACACATATCTGTACAACTTCGCTAAAGGAAGGTCCGATTTGGGACGAGAACTCTTTTTGGCATGGGCTGGATGGTAATAGGAACTCACATTCTTCTATTTTTAATCTTGGGAACTTGAAATTTTTGTCTGATCATGATCTCATTTATATAATTTCAACAGGGTTTGTGTGTGGACAGCTCTCATGCTGTTCCTTCTTGCAATATTCAATGCTTGTGATATCATCAATAGGTTTACAAGGATTGCAGGGGAAATTTTTGGCATGTTGATTACTGTTCTCTTCATTCAAGAGGCCATCAAGGTATCACCAATCTAGAAAGTAAAATAAATAATTTTGGTAGATTATCAAACAGATGATTATTGAAGTATGTTTGAATTACAGGGAGTGGTCAATGAGTTCAGAATTCCTAAAGGGGAAGATCCAAATGAAGAGAAGTACCAATTCCAGTGGCTCTATGTAAATGGTCTGCTTGGTATCATATTCTCCTTTGGTCTGCTCTACACTGCCTTGAAAAGCCGAAAGGCTCGGTCATGGATGCACGGCACAGGTCCATGAAGGAAATTCTCATGACAATTGATTTTCTTAATCAGTCAAGTAAAAATATATATTTTTTTTATACAGAATCTGATATGTTTCAATGTCATACAGGGTCATGCCGAAGTTTTATTGCAGACTATGGGGTTCCATTGATGGTTGTATTATGGACAGCTCTATCTTTCAGTGTGCCAAGCCAAGTTCCATCAGGGGTTCCCAGGAGGCTCTATAGTCCTCTCCCTTGGAACTCTGAATCTGTATACCATTGGACTGTGATCAAGGTAATGCTATCTTGTAAACTTGTTCATTCTGTTCATCTAGCCTTGTATTTTGGTTTTTGTTATATACTCAAACATATGTTTCTAACACACTAATTACAGGATATGGGCAATGTCCCTCCAGCATACATCTTGCTGCCCTTATTCCTGCTTGATGATATTAGCCGGGCTTTATTTCTTCGATCATAGTGTTGCTTCACAGATGGCACAGCAGAAGGAGTTCAATCTCAAGAAACCTTCTGCTTACCATCATGACATCTTGCTGTTAGCATTCATGGTATGCATGAAAAGAATTCAAGTATGTACTGCTCTTTTCTTGTTTATCTTTCTTGAAACTTAACTTTCCTATGAAACAAACATGTCAGACTTTACTTTGTGGATTGCTTGGATTACCTCCCTCAAATGGGGTCCTTCCACAGGCTCCTATGCACACTAAGAGCCTTGCTACACTCAAAAGGCAGGTAGGTGGGAAGACTCAGAAGGAAAATTTCATTTCATTGTTGCCAACTATTTTCAATATTTGACCAGTTTAATCCATGACTTGCAGCTGATTAGGAAGAAAATGGTCAAAACTGCCAAGGAAAGCATAAAACAGAAAGCCACAAATTCTGAAATCTTTTACAACATGCAAGATGTGTTCATTGAAATGGACAGTACCCAACTTGTAAGTTGTCTGCCACATTCCATTATATCCTTCGAAATCATTATCAAGTGCATGACCTTAATTATTAGTTGGTCTAGACAAAATCAGTAGGTAAAGAGTTGGAAAACCTGAAAGAAGCAGTCATGAAGGCAGAAAATAAAGAAGCAAACAGAAAGGAAAATGGCACAGGAACATTTGATCCAGAACAGCTTATTGACCCCTACTTGCCGGTTCGGGTTAATGAGCAGAGAGTGAGCAATCTGCTGCAGTCCCTCCTCGTGGCCGGAGTAGTATTTGCTATACCATTGATAAAGAAGATACCAACATCAGTTCTTGCAGGGTACTTTGCCTACATGGCCATTGACAGCCTCCCAGGGAACCAATTCTGGGAGAGGTTTTTACTTCTCTTCATCACTCCTCAGAGACAATACAAGTAAGCTGCACTGCTTCTATTTTATCATCTGATGATACATTTTGGTATTCAACTAAGTCTAAGTCTTTTCCATGGCCATTTTTGGCAGGGTGAAGGAAGGGGTCCATGCTTCATATGTAGAGATGGTTCCATTTAAGTCTATAGCCTGTTTCACCCTATTCCAGTTGGCATACTTTATGTTATGCTTTGGGGTTACATGGATACCAATAGCTGGAATACTGTTCCCTTTACCATTCTTCATTCTCATAGGTATAAGACAATATGTCCTCCCTAAATTCTTCCAACCTCATCATCTCCGGGAGCTGGATGCAGCTGAGTATGAAGAAGTTATCGTGGCCCGTGCCTCACATCCTCTGGGCCTATCTGCAGAGGTATAAAACTTGTAACGATCCAATTCTTCACTTCATATTGTTTGATTCAGAATCACGCACACCTGGCTTTCCATCAACCTACTTAGGTTTTGCTTTTTTTTTTGTTGGGCCTATACTTCAAGAACACGGCTTCACACCTAATCCCTAGGTGTGCGAAATCCTCAAACGGTGCCTTCTACCAATTTTGATGTAACATGGCTTCTGGTGTGGCTTCTTATTGGTCCATGCTTTTCAATTGGGCCTACGTGTTCAAAAAAGTCTAAGAAGAAGCGTAAACCAGCACGACTTCCCATGAGCTTGTCAGAGTTTTTTGCTTCTCTTTTAGGTCGTTTCCGACGGTGTAGTCCAATAAAGAAACAAAACTTGGGCGGACTAATGGGAACTTGCGTATGGTTTTGCTTCATGTTGGGTCTTTTCTTGAAGGTGTAAGTCCAATAGGAAAAGGAAAACCATATGAGCTAGTGTAAAGTCCTGTGCGTGTCGTTACAGCCCTGTACTCAACAATATCAATATCGAGTGAAGAGTACGAATTAGAGTACAATCACGCACACTGCTTCTCATTGGTCCACCCTTATTTTGCTTCTCTATTGAGTCTACATCTTCAAAAAATGATATACCAGGAAGTACAACCAAGCACATGCTTTCCTACTTGCCCGCCATGTTTTTGCTTATCAGTTACACCTTTTTTTGAGGGTGTAGAACATAAGAGAAGAAAATTTTGGGGACTGGTGGGAACCCAGCGAAATCTTTTTCAGTTGTAGGCCCAACAGAGAGGAAAACGGGGACAAGCTAGTGGAAAGTCATGTATGTGTCATTGTAGCCCCAAAATCGACAATATCGAGTGTAGAGTTGGGACATTAAAAAAGTGGTGCCAATGTACCATCCTTATGGTTTGCTTTACTCATTTTCTGATCCTCACATTAATTTGCAATTTATGTTCAGGATGTGGAATCAACTTACTTCGGAAACACAGAAGTTGGAATGGATTTGAGTGATGGTGAGATATTAGATGAGCTAACGACCAGTAGAGGGGAGGTGAAGCGGAGGACTCTCAGCTTTGGGGAAGAAAAACATCTCCAAGAAAGATACTGACTGCAACGTTTCTTTAATGATTTCACAATATAATAAATTGAAGAAGTTTTGTTAAAAAGGAAGCTCAAAAAATTTATGGATGGTGTAAAATTTGCAGATTCACGAAGGAAAAGAACATCAAAATGGGAGACACGATGACTGTAGTTTTAGTTGATGATAGAGGATTTTATTTTGAGTTCAATCCCTCTATTTTGTCAGTCAAATCACACAAAACAACATTAAAAATTACCGGTATCATACTATTACTATTTCTTAAAAAACTGGGCCTGAAAACAAGGAGAAAGGTAGACAGAGTATAAACGTGTTTGTTTCCAAGTTTTGCTTTTGATCTAAAACCACATATTACGTAAAAAACATTAAACAAGATAATGTTAACATATTTCAATCAACAATATAAGTAAACTACAAAGTACATCAAAAAATATTAAATTCGATAATAAAGAATATATTTCTACGTCATATTTACTAAAACTTATTAGCACAACTTTAACATTATGATGTTCTTCAAATCGTCTCCTTATTATCCAGATTTAAATGCTTTTTATATCTTTCAGAGAAAAAAAATTGAAAACCAAATATATTCTTTTTTTTTCTTTGTTTTTTTTGTTTTTGAGAACAAAGAACAATTTTCAAAAACAAAACCAAACAAACCCAAAATTGTTCTCACTGTTTTCCATATTGTTCTTGTTTTTGAAAATAGAAAACAATTTTAAAAAACAAAAATCAAACAAACCCCAAAATGATGTTGAATATGTTTTCAAAAAACTTTAAAAATCAGGAATCAAACGTACCCTCAAGATTTTTAACTTGTTCGACAATCAATGTGATCCCTATCCGGTATCCATAGAGTGTACAAACACTCATGCAACAATCCACTAATTAACAAGGTATAATGGTGAAACTCTACGTTTAAATGTACATAAATAGGAGATTGATCTTTATGACTCAATTAGGCAGCTCAACCCTCATATTCTCCAAGTAAAACACAACAAAATCGATTTCAGACTTCACAATCCAACATTTTTCTTGTTCATGTTAATTGAACTATACTTATAATAATTTCGTGTGGATATGGTCTCTAATTCATCATCTTCTTCCCTTTGCTCTCTAATACTCTCTCCCTAATTCCATTTGATTCATTTTCTTTTCTAGTCATCTGATCTTCTCTCTCACACGTCATGGAACAGGGAAGAAGAAATGGAGAGGAAGGAGAAAAGATGGATTAAGTTTAAGATTGGGTTATATATTGGCAATATTCTTATATGCTTGTTTTCATAATAAATATTACAGTGTGAAAAAAAGAAAAACTTAATAAGTTTTTTGTCTACGAAGGCTTTTTTTAATGGCATTTAAAAAATAATAATTATACAAATCTAAGCAATATAAAAATAACTAAAGATAAAATATCATAGACATAAATCATTTAAAAATAAAAAATTAAAAACACTGAAAAGAAGTTAACAACGCTTTTTTGTTGTATCATAACATTGTAAAATTTTTCAAACAAGTAATTCTCAAAAACTATTTTAAAAATAATATCTATATAAGTTTATTTATAAGCATTTTCAAGAATTAATTTAGAAAATACTTTATAGTTATCCAAAGACATATACAATTCTAGTCGAAGAGAATGTGAGGAAGAAAACAAACAAACAAAAAATTATAGAGGAAGATAATGAACTGAGTCTTATGCGGCCACAATCTCCTTAAAGCAAATTTGCTCGCTAAGGGTGCTTGAGAATTATGTCAGGTCTGCTTCCTGCGATACAACTATATTCGAATAATAAGAACAACACCTAACTCACCACTCCCAATCGAACTGAAGATGTTCGTATCTCTATCACGAATGAAATCTATGCTTTTCTCACTCTTCCAAAGAGAGTCGCAGTTTCCTTAAATAGATATGAGAGGTTTTGTCACCAAGCTTCAAACCAATAGAAGATAAAACAATAAATACCCATGAAGAAAATTAAAAGGTTTTTTTTAAAACATTTACTCAACCGTTTCAACCTAGACGTTAATTTCATTCAAAACCAACAGTTCCCCATATTAATGAAATTGACGTCCAAAGACACAAGACCAACGGTTCCTCACGAGTGATAGAGTACAACAATTGAAACTTGCATAGAAGAGGTAGGTGCTACCCTTTGAACCTTCCTTTATAAACGTATGTTTACTCTACTAACTAAACAGTAGACACGATGTGTTTGAACTGTTCTGTCATTGGTGTATATGATGACATACCACACACATGAATCTTCTTAACATTTCCCAATTTTCACTTTTATGTTCGTTTTGGCCATGAACATGCACTTGGTTCTGTAAGAATTTAATAGGATTCATGTCTAATTCAATTCCCTGAAGTTTAATTCCCATCTTACCCTTACATAGGTAATTCTAATTAAGAAAGAATTTCATGCTACTTTTCCAAGACATGTATCATTAAAAAAAGATAACTTAACCTTCTTCCATGAAAGATCAATGCTTTCACTCATAGAATGGACAAATATGAAGATCCGCATAGTGGTCAACCAAAGTCTTTACAATTGAGTTGTCTCTTTGAACCTAGATCTGATATCCCGTTAGCTAGGTCAGGGGTATCAGATAACTTATTCCTTTGGGCGAGATTTAAATTCCATTCCCTCATGATTTCTCAACTAATTCTCTATTTAACCCTTTGGTTAACAGATCCGCGATGTTATCCTTAGATTTTACATAATCTAGAGAGATAACCCTAGTTGAGAGTAGTTGTTTAATGGTGTAGTGTCTACAACGAATATGTCTAGACTTACCATTGTACATACTGTTTTGTGCTTTACCAATAGCCAATTGATTATCACAATGTATGTATATTGGAGGCAATATGTTTCACCACCTGAATATCTCTAGGGAAGCGGCGAGCTATTCAACCTCTTTCCCACATTTATCTAAGGTTATAAACCCGCATTCCATCGCGATACGACAATAACCGTTGCTTGAGGACTTCACAGATCGCCAAGCCTGCTAGTGTAAACACAATACTATAGATTTTGAGTATTTAACATTTAATATCCACTCCAGATCATTGTAACCTTCTGCACAGGAGGATATCTTCAGAGTAGTGTAATCCATAATCACAAGTAAACGTAGTACTTAAGTACTCTCTATGATTCCTTGCCAATGTTTGGGCCCCCAGATTACTTTGTGATAACTACTCAATTTACTAACTGAATTAGATATGTCTAGTCTTGTACATCTCATTAGGTACATCAGACTACTTACTACTTTGGAGTGTTCTACTTGAGAAATACTCTCTCTTTTATTCTTGGATAGATGTAGTGATACATCAACTGGTGTTCTGGTAATTTCATAATTGTTTTATCAAACTTTCCAAGAATATTATCAACATAATGTAATTGACTCGAATGAGTTCATCCTCGATGTTCTTATGAGTTTTATCTCTAATATAACATCGTAAGTCCCATGCCTTCATGTCAAACCCTCGAATTCAACATATTCTTAGTAGATATGGATCATCTTATCATCGCCGATAACAGGGCATGTCATCTCAAGGATGAAAATATTTCCGCTGACGATATATAGTCGATGATTGATTTTACGGACATATAGGGATATATCGTAGATATGTTCGCTGGATATTACACTATATCGATATATATCGGAAATTAAACAGTTGTGATCAATCCATAACCGTTGGATCAAGTCAGAATTTCAAATATGGCCATTTAAATATATCCTCGATATATCCCAATATATCCCGATATATCTCGGATATTTTACCGAAAAATTAAACTAACGCAGACGCTACATGTGACTGAGCATTTCCACGATATATCTGGCCCAAAACCGATATATTTGCCATCGCCGAGCATCGTATCAACATCACCGAGACGATATATCGGAGATATATCGACGGATATATCGGATATTTTCATCCCTGTGTCATCTACATGCAAACATACAATGACATATCCATGTTTTGTATCCTTGACATACCACACTTGTCACTTTCATTGATTTTGAATCCTTGTGACATTATAACATTGTCAAATTTCTCATGCCATTGTTTCGATGCTTGTTTTAGCCCATACAAGGATTCACTAACTTACACTTTTTTTTCTTGTCCTGGAGCATAAAATCTCTCAAGTTGCTCTATGTAGATTTCTTTATCTAAATCTCCATCAAGAAAGGCCGTCTTCACACCTAGTTGATATACTTCAAGGTTTCTTAAGGCATAAATCACAAGCACCATACTTATAGAATTTATTCTCGTCATCGAAGAATATGTGCTAAAATAGTCAAGTCCTTTAGTTTGTTTATAGCCTTTGATCACAAGTCTTGCTTTGTACTTGTCAATTGATCCATCTACTTTCCTTTCAACACCCACTCGAACTTAGAGGTTTACAAACTTGGTGGAAAATCCACTCGTTACCAAGTATGGTTATGTAGTATAAAATCGATTTCATTGTTAATAACCTCTTTTAACATGAGACCTTTTGTAGAGTTCACTGCCTTCTTGAAAGTCCAAGGTTCCCCTTCAAGTACATACGTCAGAAAATCTGGACTAAAAGATTTTTTTTGTCCTTACTCTTTTGTTGTGTTTAAGTTCTACCTCACAATCTTGAACTTGACTATTTTCATTAATAGTCTCAAGCACTCGTTTCGATGAGCTTGACTCTTCTTTTGATTTATATGGAAACACATCTTCAAAGAATGATGCATTCCTCGATTCCATTATCTGCTCTTATGAATATCCGGATGTTCAACTCATGGATAAGAAATCGATAAGCAGTAATGCTATGTGCATAACCAATAAAATGCAATCAATAGTTTCAGTCCTATTTTCACCTTTTTAGGTGAAGAAACTACCACTTCAATAAACATCTCCACATCTTCAAGTATTTATAGGATGATTATCATCTTCATAACTCATATGAAGTCTTCTACTTTCTTTTAAGTACCTTATTCAAAAGGTAATTATGTATAAAAATGGTTTTTCCCACAAGTTTTATGGTAGACTAGGAACTTATCAACATTGTATCTATCATGTCCTTAGAGTGCTATTCTTCACTACCACTCCATTGAACAGATGAATAAGGTACTGCGGGTTTCATGTATAATCCTGGGCTGTCGAGCACAAACATCAACCAATGGTGATTCATACTTACCACCTCAATCACTTCTAGCACTTTAATTTTCTCATGAGCTGATTCTCAACCTCGCTTTATGTAGAGAACAAATTTCTATATCGCTCATCCTTACTTTTGAGTAAGTACACATAACAATACTGGTGCTAATATCAACAAAGATAATAAAATATTTATTACGCCTCTTGTTTGCATAAATTTAAAATCACATATGTCACTATGGACTGTCAAGAGGTTCAATGTCTTTAACACTTTGAAAGATGACTTCAGGACGCCCTTTCCCGATCCGACCCGAGTCATGATCCGAACCAAGTCCGGGTGCGACACTATATACCCTGCTGGGACTCATTGACCTCGCTCTTCTCGTAGTCGAACTTCAGACTTGGTTATACAAACAATTTCTCAGAATAACAAAAATCTTTCCATATAAAAGAACTACTAACGGAGTGGTGTCCCTCAACATCTATGTACATATAATCGAGTCCCACTTACTTATACATGTGCATTTTCTTTCTACAAAAACATCGAGATCGCGGGAGCAAGGCAAAGGAGCACCATCTCGAACCTACCGCTTCACACGTGGATGTCTAAATTCCTTCATCCTTGTCTTCGGCTTCGTACCACACCCATTGAACACCCGTATGTTTTACGCTTAGTGGGAACATAAGCATGGACAACCACCTATGGTGACAATCACAAGCTTATACATATGCATAACTTTATGTTACTTCTATCATCTTTACATTACTATCACATGTCACATGTTCTCCTCGTTCGACATATTCCTATCTATACTTTCTACCGTATTCTAGTTGCTTTGTCATCTTACTTATCTCTATCGCTCTGTGGCACATACGCATTTCTATCACGTGGTTCATCAGATAATCCTTTTACGTACATGTCATATTCTTTTATACATATATTTCTTTCACGGTTATATACTATATACCATTTGTCAGGTTTCTATTTTCATGTACTCGTGATCCTATTATGCAATTTAACAATTCAAAACCTTCAAATCATTATGGATGATTAATATAAATAATGATACATATACTTGTTTTATATACAATTAGTCATGGTTCATTGATCATCCCAAAATACACATTTTCACATTTCGCGATCTCAAATCAATCCAATTGTGCTCACAAATCTCGCCTCAGCTCGCAATTCAATCTCGCCTGTGCAGATCAATTCAGTTATGCAAATCAATTCAGTTATGCCCTTAACGAATTTAACCTAAGTCTTCGAGCATACTGTGATATCGTGAGTCACCGCACGTCCTCACTGGGCATGTGCCGCAGATCAGCTCTATTTTTATAACACAGCACGGCCTACTGGTCGACCGTTATAAACAATCAAATAGTGAACACTATCGATAATGCAACCCGCGGGTCGTTGATCGAGGACACATCAATACAATAGTTCACAAGAGACTACTATTCAATCTTATCATACCAATCTATCCTAACGCGAAATAAACTAACATTCTATTAAGGGATGCTCAAATCCTTTATAGCAAAAATATAGTACAATATGTACGCTTGTATAAATAGTTTATTTTTAATAATCATGCAATTTTTATATGCAACATTTCATACAATCACTTTTCTCAAATCAATTAAATCAATTCAATATGCTTTTAGAAAAATCATGCAAAAACTTGAAACGAGGAATATGAGTAAGTAGAACAAACCCATTCCTTAGTTTCGGTTTAAATCACATTATGAAATTTATACCATCATTTCTTTAAATCTATATTCGTTCTCATTTCTATGGCTTCATTATGGCTATCATATTTCTCTATAATATATATTCCTATAAATTTTATCATGCACATTTACTCATTCTTATATTCATATGCTTATCATTCGTGTACCTGCTCCATTCCCTCAAGTAATATCTTATATCTTATTAACTTATATCTTCATGTACTTTATTATACTATCATATCTTATGACATATACCTATACATTTCTATACTTGTACGTTTTACTTGTGTTTTATCAAACTGTTCTATCTCCCATAGGAGTGCAGAACCTAGACTTCTTCTTAAATACCCTTAGGTACCCTTCATGTCCAAACTATTACCTTTTTATCCTTTCTTATTCAGATACACACGTATAAATATTCGCTTGCTCGACCTAGAGATAAGGAATGAACGAGACTCTGCACAATATATGTTCGAAGGTATAGTACTCAAGATGCACGTAGACGTGCCTCGCCCACGTAATAGAAGTGTAGAAACATTCAGCAGAGGTACACTGATCATATATACGCGCCAAAGCACTAATCTTATGTACGTGCCTCGCCACGTGATAGAAGCGCCGCAGCATTCAGCGTGAGTGTAAGCACCGATCATATATGTCTTGTCATTCAATATCCGGTCTTAGGCAGCCATACACTATAATGCTTTCTCCGAACTTATCATTTTATTCTTTTCTTCTATATTCCTTACATCAAATCTTACTTATGTTATTAGTTCTTGTTCATATCTCGTCATCGTTTTTCCTGCTTCGACCTAATATGAGTTCCACTTTATCATATTATGTACAAGAACACCCAAATCGGAGTTCAAAGGAAGGAGATATGACTCCGGTCGGGAGGTCATGCGCACAGCCTTGGACGAGTCGACCTAGATCGACGAGCCAGACCGAAGTGACGAGCCCGCCTAACACCTCTGGCCTCGACATCTAATATCCTCCTCATTCATATGGATGGATTCTTGACTCAATGGCTTTCCTTAGAGTCCAAGAACACCCAAATTGGAGTTCAAACGAAGGGAGATATGACCTCCGAAGTTGGAGGTTGTCATGTCACGCGGACGAAATGACTTGGAATTGACGAAATGCACCGGCGACGAGCCCGGCCTAACACCCGATCTGACATCTACCATCTTCCTCAGGTATATGAATGTATTCTTGACTCAATGGGTCATAGAGTCCAAGAACACCCAAATCGGATTTCAAACGAAGGAAATACATGATCTTCCGGTCGAGGTCATGCTTAGCCGCCCGACGAGCCGATTCGACTAATGAGCCGCACCGTTGATGAGCCCAGCCCAACACCCGGTCTGACATCTAATATCTTCCTCAGGTATTTGAATGTATTCTTGACTCAGCCGGGCTTTCCATAGAGTCCAAGAACACCCAAACGGAAGTTCAAACGCAAGAGATATGACCTCCGAAGTTGGAGGTCACGCTTCCGACGTGAGTCGACTGACCGACGAGCTCGGCCTATAGGACGAGCCGAGTTTTCAGACGAGCTAAGCCTCTTACATGACGAGTTGAGATCTGCATGACGAGTTGGGCTCTGCATGACGAGCTGAGTTTCGCAGATCGAGGTCCGCCGACCCCATTCGACCGACCTCTTATGGGCCGAATTCTTCACCCATTTGATCGTTTCCGCAGTAAAAGCACTATAACTTGGTCTACAGGGGTTCGAATTGAGAAATTCAAAAGCCTAACATCAAGTTCACGGACGTGGCTACAATTTCTCAGAAGGACTTACTATCAAATTCTCTTTATTTATGACCCAAAAACCCGTTCTAAGGTACAGCTAGTTGACCCGAATTGACAGAATCGACCCGACTGTATTTTAGTCGGGCTTCGACTGCAAAAGCGACTATAAATTAGCTCCACAAGAGGTCCAAATCGAGAGATTCAAAGCCTAACATCAAGCTCATTGATATGGATACAATTTATCAGAAGGACTACTCAGATTCCCTTTACTTCTGGACCTAAAAACTCATTCTAAGGTCCGCACGTATATGATCAAAATAGGAATTTTCTGGTTCAACTTGCAACTAGACCCTTCCTAAAAACACATATCTAGATCCTTAGAGCTCGCTTCAACTTAATCCTAACAATACGAGATTGGGAGTTTCCAAACCTACACGATCCATTCAAATTTAGTAGTTCCATACACCCTAAGACATGTGTATTCATACAATATTCACAATTCCATACCCGCGATCTTCTCTTTCCTTTTTCCTTCTTTTCCTTTCTTTTCTTTCTTCTTTCTTCTTCAGTCTTCTTCCGTTTTTTGCTCTTCCTTCTCTAAGACCAAATGAGATATTTCTTTTTGCCTTCCTTATTTGATCTTATCCTTATTTCACTTCTCCCGAGGAAACTTCCTCCTTTCCTTCAAGCCACTCGCTCCTTCCACAATTTTCTTCCTTATTTTATTCTAATATCTTTCTTTATTACTCTTCTGGCCCTCCTTTCGCTTTTATTCTCATTCAATTTATCAAAATCCTACTTTGACATATGAACTTATTTATATTATGACCCTTCTTGGGTCATGAATTGGTAATTTAGTAATTTACTCCTTAATTTGTATTAATTCCAAGTTATCGCCATTTTATTCTGATAAATATACTTTTACTTTTTATTATACTCCTAAACACGTCTCGAAAATCGTTAGCAGATATTTCAAGCACAGACTGGTCATTTTGGTCTCAACACAAGTTTCACATTTATGTTTTACATTAATTTGGAAAGTTGGTATATTATTTAAATTAATTAAACTACGCAATGTATCATAATTAACATGTCCTAATCTACCATACCATAGATTAGAAGACTCAAGAATATAAGCAAAAGTACTAGTTTTTTTCATAACTGACTTGATGATAGTCATTACATTAAGCTTCCACCTGCCATCACTCATATACCCTTTTTCGACATACATTTCGCTCTTTGATAAAATAAATTCATCTGACTCAAAAACCAACTGAAATCCATAACTGTTCAACAATGAACCAAACACTAAGTTCTTGTAGATTTTAGATACATACAATACATTGGTTAGAGTCAACTTCTTTCCACAAGTCATCTTCAAGACCACATTTTCTTACCCTTGATTTCGTAGAGGCGGTAGAATCTCCTCCTATGCGTACACTTTTCCCATTCTCGCCTTGGCTCAAAGGTGAGAACATCTTTCGTCTCGCAATACACGGGCGAAAAGACTGGTTAATCCACCATTCCTTGGGATTGGATCCCACCAAGTTTACCTAAGAGATTATTGTTGTGAGGTCAATGTTAGACACATCCTTGGTGATTTCATCAACCACATTGGCTTCCTGGCTCATTGCTCTACAGAGTTGTACTAAGATTTCCAGACCTTGCTTCCCTCAAATAAGCATTTCCCTTGGAACTGCTTCGAGATCTCCTTAGGTCCTAGCTTATCGCTTCCCTTATTGTTGACTTTCTTGAACTCTGGAACTTTGATCATTGCTCAATAAAGCTAAATTCCTTTAGCCTCGCGCATGGATCAGGTGCCAATTTCTTTCTCAAATCTCCTATTCTCTTCTTCGATAATTTAATAATCAAATCTCACTATCTCATTTCTTTTATGCTTTAGGTAATTCTTGAAGTCTTTCCAAGTAGGAGGCAACTTCTCAATAATAGCTACAAATCGAAAAGTTTCGCTCAACATCATTCCCTTAGTATGTATCTCATGGAGGATTACTTAGTTCTTGACTCGACCGACCACGCTTAATCTACCATTCAGAATCGCCAAACGGCCCAAGACAAACTTCTTAGCCCCAGTATCCTCGGTTTTATTTTCCGGTCTAGTGATTCACATAGCTCCTTGACTATTTTCTTATCTGAACACACATTGTATAAAGAATTAGTCAAAGCATTCATGACATAGTTTTTGCATAGATAGTCAGAATGTTTCCAAGCATCTACAACACTAATGACTTGGATATCATTCTCATATTCTTTAAACTTAGGAGCATGTTCAGTCAAGAATTTCGCAAGATTCAAGATGGCCAGGTAGAACAACATCTTCTATTACCACCTTTTAAAGTTTAGTCCATTAAACTTCTCTAACTTTTATCCAGGTGAGACAGAGATAGGCACAACAATAGGTATCACTAACACTTGTGTCACAAGAGGGGGTTGCTACTGTATAGGCATACAACTATAACATTATTGTTGGAATCAGAGTCCATTTATTTGCAAAATTGTAAAAAATGTGTCAATTTTCTATTCCAAAAACTAATTCTCATAATAATTGAAAATAACGTATAACAGAGTATTCCCAGGAAAGGTTGATGGGGTATAGAAACCCGGGTCAGAACCAGCCTTTTGTGACGTATTATCTGGGCCCTATGAAAGATCGAGGTTTCACAAACCGTCCTATTTAAAATCCAAACTCTTTTAAATAGAACTTTTTTATATCGTAATTCCAATTTCTTAAGACCACAAAGGAATTGGCTCAAACTCAAATAACCTGTAGAGTTTAACCTAATAGGTTTATTTTCTTATCATATATTTCTTTTAATAAAAAACACAACCAATAGTTGTACCCTAGTGGTTGAGACATTGTACTATGAATCTAAAGGTCATAGGTTCAAACATTTTTTTTGTATTTTATTACTATGATTTTCCAACAAACCAATTTGTGTTTTTGGTTACAAAATAAAAAAATAAAAAAATCTAAGCAAAACTTTCATTTTTTGTCTTTGTTTCTTTTTAACCGGAACATACCAAACCTTCCAAACAAGTTTTTAAAAAAAATCTAAGGAAAACTTTCATTTTTTTTAACCAGGAACATACCAAACCTTCCAAAACAAAGGTTTTTTTTTTTTTTTTTTTTTCGCCAAGTTTGTTTTGTTTTGTTTTTCTAGAAAACAAAAAAACTTTATTTATTTTCCTTAAGGTCAAACAGAAGGATATTTTTTTTCCCAAATATCTTCCAAAATTAAAGGAGATATGTTTGTTGTGATTTTTTTTCCTTTTCTTTTTTGAAAGGTTTTTATTTCTTGCAAAAAGGGAGTTTTTTTTTTCAACAAGGGAAAATGACTCCAATGATTTTTCTTTTTTGTTCAAAAAAAAATTATGTTACTAGGATGGAAAACGGATTAGTTTTTTTTTTTTTTAATTTCCTCCAAAGTTGTTTTCCAAATGGATTCTCCTGAATCAAAGGAAAAAAAAGGTAATTCTTCTTTAGAAAAGGATATTCATAACGGAAACAAACAAGAAAAAATGTTTTCCTTTCCTTATTTATTTTTTTCTTTTTTTTTTAATGTTGGCCAAAAAATTTCGTGATGAACTCTTCTTCTCGAACACCTTACTGGTTATTTGTTTTCCATGTTTTTCCTTTTCCTTCCCCTTTCAAATTTGCTTTAAAACTGTTATCCAAAGAGCTATATAATTGTAATATAAGCAAAGCTAATGAAGAAAACAAACAAACGGGAAATTACAGAGGAAGATAATGAAACGAGTCTTGCACAACTATAATCTCGTTAAAGCAAATTCACCTTCTTCACGTGTGTTTGAGAATTGCACATTTGCTTTTAGGTTACAACTATCTAGAATGACGATAACAATACTTCTAACTCAAATCACTTCTCACTTAACCCAGACAAGTTCATATTCTATCATAAACAACAAAACACAAAAAAGCTGGTGTTTTGTTTCGACTGTTTCAAAATCAATGGAAGATAAAACAATAAATACCCATAAAAAAATAAAAAGGATATTGTCTCTAATTCAAAACGACGGTTAGTTATATTGTTCATGTTAATTGAACTATACGTATAATAATTTCGTGTGGATGTTGTTCTGGTTCATCATCTTCTTCCCTTCTCTCTATTACTCTCTTCCATTTGATTCATTTTCTTTCTAGTCATCTGACTTCTTTCACAATGTCATGGAACAGAAGAAGAAAGGAGAGGAAGGAGAAGAGATGGATTAAGTTTAAAATTGAGTTATATATTGGCAATATTCTTATATGCTTATTTTCATAATAAATATTACAGTGTGAAAAAAAGAAAACTTAATAAGTTTCTTGTCTACAAAGCCTTTTTTTAATGGCATTTAAAAAAAAGAATTATACAAATATAAGCAATATAAAAATAACTAAAGATAAAATATCATAGACATAAATCATTTAAAATTAAACACTGAAAACAAGTTAACAACACATTTTTGTTGTATCATAACATTGTAAAAAATTTTAAACAAGTAATTCTCAAAAACTATTTTAAAAATAATTTTCTTATAAGTTTTATTCTCAATCATATTTTTATTTTATATGACACTATAGAACCCCCTTTCATTTATAAAAAGCATTTTCAAGAATTAATTTAGAAAATACTTTATTGTTATCCAAAGACCTATACAACTTCAGTAGAAGCAAATGTGAGGAAGAAAAAACCAACGTAAAATTACATAGAGGATAATGAATCGAGTCTTGTGTAGCCACAATCTCTTCAAAGCAAATTCGTCTTCGCTAAGGGTGCTTGAGAATTTCGCAGCGTCTGCTTTCCAGGATACAACGATCCCTGAATGATAACAACAACATCTAACTTGCAGTCACTCCCGACGAACTGGAGATGTTCGTATCTCTTTCACGAATGAAATTTGTGCTTTTCCCACTCTTTGATTCGCACGTAAACGTGTAGCTAGGCAGCTTCGAACCAACAAAATTTATAAATCTATACCTTCTACTACTGTAGCCTAGCTACTGCAGTATAGTGGCTCTAGGGTCGAACTCAGGGATGGGTTTTCATCCCACAAAATGATTTACAGTGATTCAAAATGGTGAATTTCAATTTGGATTTTTAGGTTTTGTAAAAACAGGGGGGTTTTGATGGTTGCAAACTGAAAATGAATTGAGGAAAAAAAAGAAATCTCCTGAAGTTATCAGTTACTAGGTGTAGTTTATATAATGGTAATCGAGTTTCCAAGGTCTTTTCTTCAAGGCTGTGGGAGGATGACCTATAGTCATCTCCCGAACCGGTTCTTCATTTTGCTATAAAACCTAACCCTTAATAACTATCCTTTGAAAAATTGTATTCACTAAGCATCAATGGTCTCCGACAGTGAAAAACAATTCTCCTTTACTCACCTTACAATGATTAATAGAGGGTAACTAATGAATCTCAGTGGATCTAGCAATAAACATCTACTGAACCCTAAAAGATTACAAAATACAGGTCATTCAAGGTGAATCTAAGGGATCTAAATCTAGAGTTCAAAGGAAACATAAAAATGTCAGTGAGTACCTGTGTGAGAAACATGAAACCCTCTAGTAGCCTTAAGATCCTGTACCCAGCAGCCTTCCACTTTAAGGAGGAAAGGGTTTTAGCCGTTCATCCTTCGAAAGTCACATCCCTGGCCATGGCTAGGGTGAGAGAAAGGGAGAGAAAATGAAGGAAAGTGAAGGAAAAAGAAAAGAAGCGAGAACTGCTGAAAGGTTCCCGCCTAATTTTATTAATGAGTAAAAAAAAAGAGCTCCGGTTACAGTGTTTGCTTGGGCTTATATAATGCCCCAAAACAATACAAATTACCAAAATCAACAAAAGTAGTTAATCAAGTTATAAAGGACAAACCGAAGAACAAGAGGAACAAAAAGGCAAAATTCAAATGGGCAATAGAATGTTGTCACGAGGCATCACGCAAGGTGAGATGGAAATACTCAAGAATATCACAAATTTGGCAGACATTTAAATTTCGTAACCCTACAAAATTCTTGCAGTGCTCCATTTTTTTTCACTTTTTGCTCTTATTTCCTTATGGGATCTGATCTGCAACGATGAGTTCAACTCGGGTTCTTCATGTTCGAACAATCAATTGATAATTTTGGCATGCATTTATCTTGCAAAACTAAAAAAATAGCCACAAAATGCTATCGTTGGTATAGCCTGGACTCGTGCCACTGTTAATTACGCTGATTAATACACAAAATGTGCTCAAAACCTACAATGAACAGGACTCAAAATAGCACTTTTTGAGCACTAATCACTCTTCCAAAGAGAGTCAGGAGCCCTCTTTAAATTATTAAGGGGAGGTTTTGGTTTCCGACTATTTCAAAATCAACGGAAGATAAAACAATAAATACCCATAAAGAAAATTAAAAGGATTTTTTTTATTAAAACATTTACTCAACCGTTTCAACCTAAACGTTAATTTGATTCAAAATAAATTCAAAACCAACAATTCCCCACATGAATGAAATTGACATTGGAAGACACAAGACCAATGGTTCCTCACGAGTGATAGAGTACAACGGTTGAAACTTGCATAGGAGAGGTAGGTGCTACTCTTTGAACCTTCCCTTATAGAAGTATGTTTACTCTACTAACTAAACAGTAGACACGATGTCCTTGAACCGTTCTGTCATTAATGTAGATGATAACATACCACACATAGGAATCTTCTTAACATTTTCCAATTCTCACTTTTATGTTCGTTTTAGCCATGAATATGCACTTGATTCTGCAAGAGTTTAATAGATTCAGGCCCTCATTTAAACTCGAAGCGTCCTACTTTTTACCCTTACGTAGTGATTTTCTAAATTAAAAGTAGCTCATGTTACTCTTTTCCAAGGCATAGAGATCATTAAAAGTATAGGTTAACCTTCTTCTTATGAGCATCATTGTTTCATCATAAGAATGGACAATGGGAAGATCCCCATAGTAGTTAAATCAAAGTCTTTACAATTTAGTTGTCCATTTTGAACCTAGATCTTAGGATATCCAGTTAGCTAGGTTAGGTATCCATTGTATTAACTTATTTCTTTATGAGATTTAGTCTCATTCCACTCAATGATTTCTCAACTAACTCTCTGTTTAACCCTTTGGTTAGCGGATCCGCGATGTTATCCTTAGATTTTACATAATCTAGAGAGATAACCCTAGTTGAGAGTAGTTATCTAATGGTGTTGTGTTTGTGACAAATATGTCTAGACTTACCATTGTGCATACTGTTATGTGCTCTATCAATATGTGATTACTATCACAATGTATATATTACGTGACAGTTTTGGACTAATTGAAGACCCCAGGAAGTGGCGCCATTCAAATTTTTCCCACATTTATCTAGTGTTATAAACTCCTGGATTCCATCGTGATCCGCAATAACTGTTTGTTTTGAGGATTTCCATGAGACTACTGCTCCCCCTGGTGTAAACACATAACCACTATAGGATTTTGAGTCTTTAACATTTAATATCCACTTTGCATCATTGTAACATTAAAGTACAGTAGGATATCTAGAATAGTGTAACTCATAATCACGAGTAAAACGTAAGTACTTAAGTACTCTCATGATTCCTTGCCAATGCTTGGTTCCAAGATTACTCGTATAACTACTTAATTTACTAACTAAATATAATATGTCTAGTCTTGTACAACTCGTTAGGTAAATCAGACTGCCTATTACTCTAGACTATTCTACTTGAGAAATACTCTCTCCTTTATTCTTGGATAGATGTAGTGATACATCAACTGGTGTTTTGGAAATTCTAGAATTGTCTTTATTAAACTTTCTAAGAATATTATCAATATAATGTGATTGACTTAGAACGAGTCCATATGATGTTCTTATGAGTTTTATTACTAATATAACATCATCAGGTCCCATGCCTTTAATGTCAAACTTGAATTCAGCATATTCTTAGTAGATATGATCATCTTATCATCACCGTCGATAATAAGCATGTCATCTACATACAATTGTATCCTTGACATACACACACTTGTCACTTGTCACAATAAGCATTAAATTTGTTTTCAATGATAAAACAAATTTATCTAACTCAAACACCAACCGTAATCCATGGCTATTCAGAAATGAACTAGACAGAAGATTTGTTCCTCTATGGTGATGCCATCAACCACATTAGCTTCCTTAGGTTTGTTCCTGTAACACCCCGAAATATATCCTAGCGCTTAATTTGTTTAGGTATATTATGTTAAATAGGAATTTTCGAAATAAATCGAGAAACCCTGAAAGTTTACAAGATACAAGGGCAATCTTGTAATTGGAAAAAGGATAAGGAAATTCATAAAACAAAGAAAGATGAGGGGTTAAACTAAATATGCATAAGTTGAATTTTCAAAAAATGGAAGAATCCAAGGACTAAAAAGCAATTAATGAAACTAACCCAAAAATGGGTTTTGAGGGCCAAACAAGGCCTAAGGATATTTTGGATTTAAAAGACCAAAAATTGGTCTCATTTGGAGAATAGCAAACCGTGAAGGGAAGAAAAGAAGAGAAGAGGAAGAGGAAGAAGGAGGAGAAGAAGAGGAGGAAGGAAATCAAGCAAAAAGGTATGGAAACTCACCTTGATTATGAATTCTATTAGATTTTGGCATGGATCTTTGGGTTTGTATGATGATTATCTTGCTCAAACCTAGGTTTTGCTAAGGTGGTTTCATCTACCCAAAATTTTGGAAGTAAGGTGGGTAAATCCCATATGGCAATAAGATGTGGCTATGGAATCCTTCCTTCGAGGATGGATTCATGGTTAATTGTGGGTATTTATTAGGTTTAGAGTAAAACCCTAATTAATATTCATGTTTTTGTTTGAGGATGGGTCATAAACTATATTAGAAGGGTTTTGAAGAAATTCATGAAAGAATTTTGTTGAAACATATGAAATTGAAAGATGAAATGAATAGGAAAGGAGATTACAAGGTGAATTAGAAGTGCTTTGATGTGTGTTTGAAGAGTAGAGTTGATTGGTATCAAAATATGGAAAATGGAACAAAATACATTTTGGGCACTTTTGCTACTTGTACCGGTACACTTTGAACTTGTACTGGTACACATTGTGTTCTCGGGTCATTTTGGTTGATGTACTGCAGACATGTTAGATATAAAATCGTACAACCCTGCCTGGGTTTTCCAGTTTTGATCAGTTTTCGTATTTTGGCCATAACTTGCTCATTTCTTATCTGAATTGAGTGATTCAAGTGGCCAATAAAAATAGACTTCAAGGAAAACCATCCATATGGAAATAGACATCGTCAAATTATGACTTAAGTTGCCCAAAATCCACTCGAAGTGGACCATGTGCAAACCAAATTTGGTTTCAGTGTTGAACATAGAGTAGTCCGATTGTTTCGACGTATCCTGAGTTCCGTGTGTCTGAATTGGTGATTCCAGTTGGAATAGAACCCTTAGCACCTTAGCTTTAAATCATTATAAGGACCTAGTGTCAAAATATGAAGCACACCTCGGAAAATGAGTAATACAAAACTGTCACTAGAAAATCGGTAAATGACTAGCTGGCATAAAAATGCCATAACTTTATTTTGGATGATCCGAATGGATTGATTCCAATTCCTAAGTAAAATAGATTCATAGAGGAATAAGAATATATGAATGAGGTATGATTTCATACACACTATACTTCTAAGTATATGAAGTGCTATATGTAATAGCAATGAAACAAGGAAAATATAGAAATGCAATATGTATAGATGTAACTAAGAAAACATGAATATGATAGGTATAAGTCATAAGATAAGGATAAGATATGATAGGGATATGTCAAGTAAGATTACTTATAGTCTAAAAGTACAATAATTGATAGGCACATATGAATATAAGATTAGATGTTGTGAACATATGATTTTCATACATAAATGAATAGATGGAACATGATAGAAATATAGAAAGTATATGAGTAGATAAAGACATGACAGGAATATGTAAATGATAGGAATATATGATAGACATACCGAAAGGAACAAGATGGAACATGCTAGGAACACATGGTAAAAAGGCATAAATGATAAGAACAATGGAGATAAGTAAAGATGACAAAGCATAGGAATGAGAACAATTGCATAAATGATAAGTACATATATGAAATGAATGAGTAAAAGCCTACATGATAGGAATATAGAGTACAAGAATAGCTAAATCATGATAGAAATGTATAAATGATATAAAGAGATATGACTATACGTAATATATAGATATATGAGAACCAAAGAATATGAAACTACTGTAGATATGAGAATTAATACAGAGTAAAGTAACGACAAGATATACGCATAGTTAATTACGATAACACACATTCATGCTTATGAAATATGTACGTAAAATGTAATAAAGCCGATTGTCCTTAGACCCGGTAGGGATACAAAGGCCTATGGTGGAAGATACAGCTTGCCGCAAAGATATTCATATAGATAGATATTTGAGGCCCCGTTGTCAATGATATAGATCCCGCTTCGATCGTGTGGCCCCATGGTCACCATTAATAGACAGATCACTGCTTCAGATGATAGTGTACCTTCTCAATCGAGAAGATATGACATAGTCACCGTCTCGCACAAAGGATGATACCTGCACATCAGACAGAGATCACGCCAGACAAGATACATCTGCACATAGCTTCTCGTGATCCGGGCTTCTAAGGTATTTGTAGACATGAAACCAAAAAGGAAAATGATATGTATAGAAGATAAGGATCGATATGAGAAGCATAACTCGCTTATGAGACAGCAATGTACAATTACAAGAACAAGTAGTACAAAGATAAATTGATATGAAAATAAGATAAGAACACAAGAAAAGTAATAAAATATACAAAAGCACAAAGTATGATAGATAGAATAAGAAAGTAAAATGTATATGAAGTATAGGAATAAGTACAGATAACAGATATGAAAAGTACAAGATGAACACCTATAATAGGAAAGTATACAATAGCATAAGTATGAAAGTGAAGAATGCAATAAATCATAGAACCTAAAGATGAAAAGACATAGACTAGAGACATGCTATGTAACTCGACAAAGAATAGCATTGAAAAGACATATCAAGCGGAAAGATGAACACAGGATAAGTATAGGAATATGTAAAGTACTCAAATAGGAACATTTAAAAGTATAAATAAAGGAGATGCTAAAGACATAGAACATGTAATAGAAAAAGATTGACATGCACAGAATATCGATGATAAGGAATACAGAAAATGTTTAGATATATAATGCATATGTATAGCTTGTGACAATAATGTGGTTGTCCATGCTTATGTTCCCACTAAGCATGCTTTAGCACGGTGAAACCAATCCGTAGGCGTGTCAAGACAAGTGATAGAAGACAGGACATCCGCTCATCGCAGCAGCCGACTCGTAGATAGGTGCTCACCCACACGCTTCCGCAACTTCCCGATGCTTCAGAAATAGAAATTGTACATGTATAAGTAGATGAGACTCAGAGTATGCATAGATTGGTGACTTATTGTTCACTCCTGGTAGTTCTTTTGTATATGTACAAATGATTTTTGTTATTACTAAAATTGTTTATGGCACCAATAGGTACTGTGTACGCTCCGAGAAAGAAATGTGTCAATGAGAGTCCCAAAGATGCATAGTACAAGATAGTATAGATAATATCGAGCCCCGGACTTCGGTTCGGATCCGCCAATCGGGATCGGGGGCGTGACAGTTCCTCTATGGTAGTCTGCAATCATAAGATTTGTGACCTTGCTTCCCACAGTTGAAGTATTTTCCTTGGAACTTTTGTTTCTTAGAGATTCCCCCTTTAGGTCCTAGCTTACCGCCTTCCCCTTTATTGTTGACTTTCTTGAACTTGGAACTTTGACCATGTTCCATAAAGCTAGCCTTAGCCTCGCCTGGATTGTGCGCCCATTTCTTCTCAAATCCCCTATTGTCTTCTTTGATGCGAATTCTAATAATCAGATATTCGATGCTCATCTCATTTCGTGTTTGATAATTCTTAAAGCTTCTTCAAGAAGGAGGCATCTTCAAGATAATTTGAACTTGAAAAGTTTTGCTCAACATCATTCTTCAGTATTTATCTCAGTGGAGGATTACTGAGTTCTTTAATTTTTATCAATTACGCCTTGGAATCTAATATTTTATAATCGAGGAAACAACTAATGACAAACTTCGTCCCAAAGACTTCTGCTTTATTTTCTAGTCTAGTGATTCTATAGCTTCTAGATGTTTTCTTATCCTAATACATTGTATGTAGAATCGGTCAAAGCATTCATGATAGTCTCTTGCATGTAAAGTCGAACGTTTCCAAGCATCCTCAACACCAACATTCGGGATATCATGCCTATTCTCTTGAGCTCAGAGAGCATGTTTAGCTAATCCATGAAGATTCAAGGTGGTCAAGAACAATATCTTCTATGACCACCTTTAAAGTTTAGTCGACAACTTCTAAATCTTTTCCGTGAGACATGATAAGCACAACAAAAGAGGCATCACTTGCTTAATTTAGTCAGCAGTTTGCTACTGCGCATGCAACTATACATTATTGTTAAACTATCCATTATTTGCAAAATCGTGGTAAAATGTGTCAATTTTCTATTCCCAAACCACTCTCATAAATAATTGAAAATAACTATACAATTGTAACGCCCGCCACTACTTAAATTATAATTGGGGATAACATTTTTTTTTGTTTACTATAAACTTGTTCATTCATACTGCTAAACATTTAAATTTGAAATATATTATATAATCATTAATAAAAATATAATTCAAAACTCTATAAATGAGAGTGTTCAACATATACAAACATTATATTGTTTACAAAAGAAAAAAATACATATACAAAATAGACCATAGACCTGGGCACCTAGTATTGTGTCACCTTAGTTACTGACAGATCACCCGAGCTTCTAGTTCATTCTTCACTCTACATGGATGAAACACTGTTGCTTATAGTTTGTTGAATAATACTGTGGATGACCTCTAATAAGTGATCATCACATCGCTAGACATATGCATATACATATTTCATACATATCATTTTTATATTATACATATCTCTATACTTACTTATTTAATATGTTTACTTTATCATTGTTCATATATTTCGTATAATTTTACACTTTGGTTCTTGTTCTTGTCACAATATACTTATCATCATATAGCAGTGTTATGCTTCTCATATCATATCATTTATCATATTCATGTCATTTGCATATTCTTGTCATTTGTTTTTATGTTTCATGTCTACATATACCTTAGAAGTGATATGAAACTTATGGCATCATATGCCTATCATCAGACATAATGACTTATAGTCCTAAGTCATATTATTATACGACAATTACCTTTATAAGGGCCTATATGCTTGTTATCATTGTACAAGACAATGACCTCTATAAGGGCCCACAGCCAGAATGACTCAACCTGCAATTAACTCGATCAAGATAAGTGTGATTTTTATTCTTAATATAAGACGCCCATCTATCCCTCTACTCACGTTCTAAGGTATTAATCCATTTATTTCATTTTTAGTACATATTCATCCCCGAATAACTATTACTGATTATCCTGCAATTATACGCGATATTTGGTGATCATTTACTCTTATATTTGCATTTTCATGTATTTCCGTATACTATCAACTATTTCTTACAAATAGAGCTCCCTTTTATACAAATTTTCTGGGTCCAATGGGGTCTAAATTTGAAGACACCTATCTCAAGAAGATTTGTTTTTCTAGAAGTCTAGTTTACCCAGAATTTTGAATCACTGAAATTAGATAAGTGAAACTCAACTTATGACCTAAACAACCAGGACCACTCTAATGTCAAAACATAACCAGCTGTGTCATACAACCTAGCTCCCCTTTGACGAATTGATAGGTGCACTGAGGTCTAAATTTGCATACACCTATTTCAAGGATATTTGTTCTCCTAGAAGTCCAATTTACCCAAAATTTTGAATCACTCAATTTGAATAAGGTATGGCCAAGTTATGGCCAAAACAACCAGGACTACTTTAATGTCAAAACAGAACCAGCTGTGTCATGCAACCTAGCTCCCCTTTGACGAATTTATGGGTACACTGGGGTCTAAATTTGCATACACCTATTTCAAGGAGATTTGTTCTCCTAGAAGTCTAGTTTACCCATAATTTTGAATCACTCAATTTGGATGAGTGATGGCCAAGCTATGGCCAAAACACAAAAATATGGGTTTAAAAAAAACTTACAACATCTCCCCTAAAACCCAACATTTTCTCTATACAAATTTTTCCTCCATTGAGGACCACAACCAAACCAAACACATTGTAAGTTAGGGTTTTCCTAACCTACATATAGACAAAGAAAGAGGTTGGAAAATTCCTAACCTCATATGAATTTCATACAAATCCATACACATATTCCACACAATTCCTTAATTAGCATCCATACCTTAAAAGCTTCTTCTTCTCTCATTCCTTTCTTCCTTCTTCTTATTCTCTTCTTCTTTCTCTTCTCCTCTTCTTTTCTCTACGAAATGCCCTAATCTAAGCCAAATGGATACGTTAAGACCATGTTTGGTCTTTTCCATTTTTTAGTCAAAATTTCCATTTTTTTGCTAATTGGTCCTTCCTCTTTCTATTATTTGCAATCAACTTATTCCATATTCCTACTTAGCATATAATATTTTCATCTTATGACCTTTAATTCTTTGATTGGTAAATTACTAATTTACCCTTGACCCTCAAATTAATTCCGGGTTTTGTTTATTGTATTTTTAGCATTATTTTATTCCGAAAAAATATACATTTACTTTTATTATACCTTAAACATGTTATGAAACTGTCAGGGTATAATTTGGGGTATTACAACTCTCCCTCCCTTAAAAGAATTTCGTTTCTGAATTCCATAATCGAATCGAAGATTCATGATATCAAGGCCTCATAGTTGCTTCTGCTCCCAAGAGTTTTATTCCTCGCCATGGTGTTGCTGCAGCGCTTTCACTCACAAGATTTCGCTATTCCGCGAACTCAAGCTTCACCTCTTGAGCTAGAATAGCCACTGCCTGCCTTCATATGAAAAGTCTGGCCAGACCAGATATCTTGTACTAGTAGTATGAGACATCGTAGCGGCACTCTACATCGACATATGAAACACATTATAATTTGGCCAACTCCGAAGGAGTGCCAAACGATAGTTTCACTGTGGTCAATTGCTCCGTAATCTCATACGACCCTATGAACTCCTGGATTCAACTCGTTTTCTACCAAAGCCGTAGAATTTTTCTCCACGACGATACTTTTAAGAAGACCTTGTCTCCCACTTCATATTCAATATCTCTCCTCTTTAAATTAGCATATGATTTTTGTCGATCACTAGCCGCCTTTAACCTTTGCCGAATAACTTGTACTTTCTCTTATGTATCTTTTACTATGTCTGGACCAATCATCTTGTGCTCATTCAACTCCGTCCAACATACCGGAGTTCTACATCTCCGACCATATAAAGTTTCGTACGGTGCCATGCCAATACTTGCTTGATAACTATTGTTATAGGCAATTTCATCAATGGAATATAATTATCCCAACTTCCCGTGAAATTATGACACAAACCTCAAGCATACCGAAAGTACTTAAATCAATCTCTCTGATTGTCCATCTGTCTGTGGATGGCATGTTGTTCTGAAATTCAGCTTAGTACCCAAGGCTGACTTTAGTTCCTTCCAGAACCTCGATGTAAAACGCAGATCTCTATCCAACACACTAGACAACGGTACACCATGTAATCGTACAATCTCTTTCACGTATAACACAGCTAGTCGATCCATAGAATAGTCCATCCTGATCAGTATAAAATGGGTCGACTTTGTGAGCTTATCAACAATCACCCAAACAGAGTCATATTTCTATTGTGTGAGGGGAAAACCCAACACAAAATCCATGGTAATGTTTTTACTTCCATTGAGGAATTGGAAGGGGATTCAACAGACCGGTTGGAACTTAGTGTTCGACTTTGACTTGCTGACACGTTAAACACTTAGACACGTACTCTGTCACATCTCTTTTCATTCATTTCCACCAATAATGTTGTTTCAAATCCTGGTACATATTATTACCTCCAGGATGCATGGTAAATGCCGTATTATGAGCTTCAAATAGCAACTTGTTCTTTAGCTCTTTATCATCTGGCACACATAATATGTTATGGAAATACAAACTTCAAATTCTTCTTTGATCGAAAAATCGGCCTATCACCATCTCCGACCATCCGACTTTTTCCTCAGAATCCTACATCTTTTTCCGCACTTATCATCATTTGCTTTAAAATAGGTTGCGCTGTTAGTTGAGCTAATATAGCTCCATCATCTACTAGTCTTCATTCACTGTGTTGAAGTGACATCGCCGCATCGCCTTTTCTCGCTTTAAAGTAATCTCACTACATTAGCTTTTCCTGGGTGGTAATCTATTATATAAATCATATAATCTTTTGAATAACTCTAACCACCGTCGTCTCAAATTTAATTCTTTTGAGTCAAAGGTACTTGAGACTCTTGTGATCCGTAAATTTACATTTTTCCCATATATAAGTAGTGTCGCCATATTTTCAAAGTAAACACTACCGCAGCTAACTCTAGGTCATGAGTGGGATAATTTTGTTCATGTGGCTTCAACTGCCTGGATGCATAAGCCACTACTTTCCCATCTTGCATTAACACACATTCTAAACCAATGCCTAAAGTATCACTATATAGGGTATACTCTTTTCCCGAGGTAGGTTGCGTCAATACTGGTGCTTCAACCAACATTTCTTTCAATTGTTCAAAACTATTCTGACATTTATCTGTCCACTCAAACTTTACTCATTTCCTGAGTAATTTGGTAAGTGAAGAAGCTATGACAAAGAATCCTTTCACAAATCTTCTATAATATTCAACTAAGCCCAAGAAACTTCTCACCTCGGTTACATTTCGAGGCGGTTTCCAATTTACAACGGCCACAATCTTTATAATGTCCTACTTATACCTCTCAAATTTACACAATATGACCTAGGAAGGAAACTTCCTTTAGCCAAAAGTCACATTTGCTTAGTTTAGCATATAACTTCTTCTCTCTTAACGTCTCCATGACTATTCTCAAATGTTGTTCATGTTCACGTGCATCCTTAGAATACACCAGGATGTCATCAATAACGACCACAACAAACTGATCCACATAGCCGAATTCCTCATTCATTAAATCAGCATGAATGATGCCGCAGATTAGGTCAACCCAAATGGCATTACTAAAAACTCGTAATGGCCATATCGAAAGTTCTAAATGCAAAGCGCGACACGACATCTTTCACTCTTAGTCGATAGTACCCCGATCACGTGTCTATCTTCAAAAGACACTCCGCTTCCTTTAATCGATAAAAAAGATCTTTGATTTCAAGAATAAGTACCTGTTTTCACTGTCACCTTATTGATTTTCCGATAATCAATGCACATCCGTAGAGTGCTATCTTTCTTTTTCACAAATAAAACAGGTGCACCCTGTGGCAAACACCTGCCTGACATAAACTTTATTCTTAAGCTCTTTGTACTGACTCTTTAACTCTTTCAACTCGCTGAGCCATCCTTGCATGGTGCCCTAGACATGGGTTGTTCCTGGTACAATTTTTATGGATAAGTCCACCCTCCCTCCAAGGGGGAATACCCTAACTTTTCATACATCCGAAATTCCTACTATCGAATCTTTCCACATCAACTTGACTTCTTAGAGTCAAGTATCAAGGCCAAGAATGTCTCACAGCCTTTCCTCATAAGTCTCCTAGTTTGCATAACGGAGATCACATTGACATCAGGCTTCATCTAACGCCCTCGTACTATCACCTCGGGACCGGGTCGAGCATCTCAACACTCACCGCTCTTGACCACAATCAATAATGGCTCGGTGTTTAGACAACCAATCCATTCCTAGAATCAAGTCAAACTCTCGGAATGGTAAGGGTATCAAATCAACAAGAAACTCTCTTGCTGGATAACAACCGGGCAATTTCTGTATACGCTATTCACGCTAGCACTGTGCCCCAATGGACTGGTCACATGCATGTCATATGCTAACCGTTCCACTGCTGGTATCTTATCAAATACATGTTCAATGCATACATACGAATGAGTGGATCCAGGATCAATCAATGCATGCATCTCAATATTATAAAGAGAAAATATACCAACTATAACCTCAGGAGCATCCTGATCCTCATGAGCCCTTATACATGTTCGTGGTTGGTGTCAGAGGTATAGGATTCCATCCATTGTCTCAGATTGTGCCCCTTGTCCTCTATGTTGAATCGAGCCACCTCGACCCCTACCTCGATCTCTCGTCGAAGGTAGTGTAACTGATTTTCCTCTGCCACTTTCTTACAGACTTCTATTATCCCCTAACTCCCTAGGACATTGTGCTATCAAATGATCAGTGCTTCCACATTGGAAACACCCTCCTGTCAATAACTTGCAAACACTTAAATGCCTTCTATGGCAATGAAGGCACTCTGGGATTTTTCCATGTCCAAGAGAAGCACCTCTAATTCCGAACTAGGGTGTTGCATCGACCCTTGTCTTCACTCCCAAGGTCGAACTGTATTCGACTGGGAGTTGGAGGCTCCCTAGTTCTTTCCTCGAGGAGGTCGAAGCTCCCAGAAAAACTTCTTCTTCGAGATCTTTCTTTGCTACTCGTTTGTTCCTTCATTTTCATTGTAAATTAGACCAACTGGAGCAGAAATTCACCAGCAAGAGAAGTCATAGGTGCCAACATCTCTTGATGGAATCATGCATCCTCAGTCTGCCTACACTAAATGCTTCTGAGACTAAACTGGGCAGCATACTTGCCGAGATGACTGAATTTTTCTCATATTTATTCACCGATAAGTTCCTTTGCTTCAAATTCGGGAACTGTTTCACTGACTCCTATACATCTCAAGAATAACTTTGCCCCGAATCCTTGGACAAAAGAACTCCTAAGTCAGCGGATTTGTAATCTCGACTTCAACACTAGCCTTCCACCAATCATATGCCTCACTGCAGCAATAGTGAGATCACACATGATACTCTCCTATCAGAGGGCATCTAGGTTTCTAATATTTTCAGAACTTTCTAACCGTATTCCTCTTTATCGAACTCTTCCATGTTTGTCCCATGGAAGTCCTTAGCCCCATAACTTCTTACCATGTCTATCTGGGCTTTCTGAATCGCAATCTTCCAATACCCAAGTCATGTCCCGAGATATCCTCGTAAAAGCTTCATCTGGGCTCTAAGCAGGGCGTGACTCTTGCCTCGACAGAGACCTCGAAGGGTTCGAAGCGGGTAATCCCTGATCTCCAAGGTTAACACTCTCAGCTGCTTCTTCAGCTGGATTGGGAGGACGATCCATCTAAACAAAACACAAGGACATCCACATCAGGCCAACACATTACTAAATACATCATTTTCAATCTTATACTCTATCTAGAAACGCCTAAACCTAGGCTCTTCCAGAAACGCCTAAACCTAGGCTCTAATACCACTAACTTGTAACGCTCAGTTACCACTTAAACTATAACAATTAGATAGCATTTTTTTGTTTTTTTTGTTTACTATAAACTTGTTCATTCATAGCCTGTTAAACATTTAACTTGAAATATAGCCTCAGAAGAAAATGTGATTACAAAATATATTCAAACTCCATAAATGAGAGCTGCCTCAACATATACAAACTTTTACATCAAGACAAAAAAAAAAAAAACATATACAAAATAAACCACAGAGGTCTTTAGTAGGCACCCCCACATTGCGTCGACCCCTACGATTTACGAATCGTCCGGCTTCTAGTCTCTTCTCTTCCTGCACTCCACATGGATGAAACACTTGTGCCGTTTATGTTTTAGTGGAATAATACTGCGGACAAAATTTCAAGGATATTTGCTCCTCCTAAAAGTCTAGTTTACCTGCACCTTGAATTACTCAAATTGATGAGTGAAACTCAACCCTATGACCTAAACAACCTGGACCACTATAATGTCAAAACAGAACTGCTTATAAAGCCATGCAACCTAGCTCCTTTCGACGAATTTCTCGGGTGCATTGAGGTCCAAATTAAGATACACTCATTTCAAGGATATTTGTTCCCAGAAGTCTAGTTTACCTAGAATTTTGAATCACTCACTTACGAATACGTACTGTTATGCTAAAAACAAAACATTGTTTAAAAAAGTGACGCATCTTCCTAAAAAACCCAACATTTTCTATACAAATTTTTCCTCAATCGGCGACCACAACCAAAACTAAACACATTTCAGAAGTTAGGTTTTCCTACCTACATATAGACAAAGAAAGAGGTTGGAAAATTCCTAACCCCACATGAATTCCATACAAATTCATACACATATTCCATACAATTTCTTAACTAGCATCCATACCTTAAAAGCTTCTTCTTCTCTCCTTCCTTTCTTCCATCTTCTTCTCTTCTTCTCTTCTCTTCTCTCTTTCTCTTCTTCTCCTCTTCTTTTCTCTCTACGTAAATGCCCTGATTCTAAGCGAAAATGGGATATGTTTAAGATCATGTTTGGTCTTATCTAATTTTGTGTCCAATTTTCCATTTTTTTGCTAATTGGTCATTCATCTTTCTATTATTTGCAATCAACTTATTCCATATTCTTACTTAGCATATAATCTTTTCATCTTGTGACCTTTAAGTCTTGGATTGGTAAATTACTAATTTACCCTTGATCCTCAGATTAATTCCGGGTTTTGTTTATTTTATATTTAGCATTTTTTTATTCCGAAAAAATATACATTTACTTTTATTATACCCTAAGCATGTTATAAAACTGTCACAGATAATTTGCAGACAGCACAAGATTCCAAGGAGCTACCGATAAGTATAGAAACCCTGTCGTAACCCGCTTCTTAGACAAATATTCGGGCCTACGAAGATTTGATGGCCAAACGGCCCCACTTAAAATCCAAACTCTTTATATAGAATTTCTTTGTATCGTAATTCCAATTTCTTAAGACTACAAAGGAATTTGTTCAAACTCAAATAAGTATAGAGTTTAGTTAGGCTTATCTCCTTATCATATATTTCTCTCCATGAAAAAGACAACTAATATCTAAAGGTTTTGTACTATAAACCTAAAGGTCATAGATTCAAACGTTTTTCTTTCTATTTTATTACAAGGATTTTCCAACAATAACAAAAAAATCTAAGCAAAACTTTCATTTTTTTTGTTACCTTCCAAAACAAAGGTTTTTTTTTTTCCCAAGTTTGTTTTGTTTGTTTTTCCAGAAACAAAAAACTTTATTTTTTTTTTTTATTTATGCTCAAACAGAATGATACTTTTTTTTCCCAAATATCTTTCAAAATTAAAGGAGATATCAGATATGTTTGTTGTGATTTTTTTTCCTTTTCTTTTTTTGAAAGGTTTTTCTTTTCTTTACACGGAAAAATGACCTTAAACGAATTTTCATTTATTTTTTCCCAAAAAAAAAATAAAAAATAAAAATTCTGTTACCACACTATGTAAAACGGATTAGTTTTTCTTTAAAAAATTTCCTCCATAGTTGTTTTCCACACGGATTCTCCTGAATCCAAAAGGAAAAATAAAAGAAGGTAATTCTCCTTTAGAAAAGGATAAACATAACGGACACAAACCAAGAGGAATGTTTTCATTTTTTTTTTCCTTTTTTTTATGTTGGCCAAAAAAATTTTCCTGATGAACTCTTCTTCTCGGCACCTTACTGGTTATTTGTTTTCCATGTTTTTCCTTTTCTTTCCCCTTTCAAATTTGATTTAAAACTGTTTTCCAAAGAGCCATACAATTGTAATAGAAGCGAAGTTGATGAAGAAAACAAACAAACAGAAAATAACCATATTCGTCTTTTTCAAGGGTGTTAGAAAGTTCCGCTATGTCTATTTCCTAGAATACAATGGTCTCTAAATGACGATAATAACAATTAACTTGTAGTCACTTTCGACGAACTAGAGATGTTAATATCTGTATCACAAAAAAGACAAAAAAAAAAAAGAGGTTTTGGTTTCCGACTTTTTCAAAATCAACAAAAAATAAAACAATAAATATCCATACAAAAATTAAAAGGGTTTTTTTATTAATTCAAACATTTCAACCTAAACGTTAATTTCATTCAAAACCAACATTTATTACCTTTAATTTTCATACCAAGTATTTGAATCCATATTGTCAGGAGACATTATTTTCATATATGCCATAAATTATCAAGACTTTTGCGATGGTTGACCTTAATATTTTTCCCTATTTTTTATCTTCCTAAAAGATTTATAAAAACTAATAAATTCCCAAATTAAATTTTAAAATTTGCTTTCAAAATTTAAAATAATTGTTTAAAAATCGAATCCGAAGACACAATGATTCCAATTTAATGTCATGTATTTGATATATCCTAAAATCTGAGAAGTTACAAAACTTATTGATAGAAACAAAATCAAAATTTCAATAAATATTAAAAATAAATGTTTTTTGTTGGTAAATTTTTAAAAGGAATAAATTTTTCGAGAATTTGCATAATTAAAATAATAATTTTTTTATAAATTTCTAATAAAAGATAGAAATTGATTCTAAATTAATTCTCTACTCACTCTATAAAATCTTTTTATAAATTTGAAAATTAAACAAACACCTTTTTCTTTCATATTATGATCACAATGTGAAATGAAAAGTTTCATTTCATGAAATTTTGAATGAATTAATTTAATGGGTATTATTTTGTTGTATTCCTTATATAATAATAATAATAATATAATGGTTTGAAGTTATCTTATGAAGATTGGTAAGAAGAATATGTGAATTAACATAATACTTTAGAATTTTGTTTGATTTGAGAATAAATTAAAAAGTTTTTTATATTTTTTTGTTAATTGTTTTAGAAAATAGTTGTTTTTTATATTTTTAGTTATCTTGAGTTTAATTGAAAGAAACATGTGGATAAGTAATTGCCAAAATCTAGTTATGAGACGACGGTTTGTATCTTTTTACATTTTGGCCTTTTAGTACAAATTGATATTCATATCCATATATATATATAACTTTAAAAACATGTTTGGTAATCAGACAAAATCTAGTTATTAGTTGACGGTTTGTGCCTTTTCACACTTTAGGCTTTCGGTGCAAATTGACATTCATATCCCTAAGTGAGTTTTGAACAAATATAATGGTATATATATATATATATATATATATATATATATATATATTCTTATGTTTCATAGGGGCACATGGTCAAGGTTCCCCACGTGCCTCAGCTATTGAGTGTGTATTTAAATGTATTTTTTGCATTATCACCCATACAGATACAGGGTACGCGACATATAGTCCAGACTCAAGACACGACAATCGGCGCATGGGATTTTTTTTTTTTTTTTTTAAATTTCCGAAAATCAAACCGGGTTTGGTTTGCATGAACGTTTAAAAAACCGAATTGTCCGGTTCGTTGGACCTTGATACGGTTTAATAATTTAATTTACTTAGTTATGTTGAAATAGAGTTGATTGAAACCGTTATTTTGTACAGTTATCTTAAAATTTAAATAATAAAATCTCACATCACTGAGAAAAAAACTTTTATTTTGTAAGGAGTTGGCATGGTAATAGATCTTATTTCACAATAATATTAGAAATAAAATTATTATTTCAAATTTCCTATTTAATTTCAAATATAAATATATTTTCAACATAAAAAAGCAATATCTGACTCATTTATACGATATTGGTATTTGGGTTGGGCTGATAGGTTTCAGGCCTTATGAAACATCTAAAAATGGGCCTAGCCCAAACCTGTGGTCCAGGCCAACCCAAAATGTCCTTTCTCCCGGACACTCCGCCAGGTCAGTTGTCGTCCTTTTGGGTTTTAAATAAAGAAAACAAATATCTGACGTCAGCTCTAACTTCAAAAAAGTAACCTGCAAAAGTGCATAAGACACGTCCTCCTACGCTGGCCACCTCTGCAATCTTATCCATTCCTCCTTCCTTATCATACTATACGCCTCGCTCATCCCATTCTTTCCATCCCATTCTCTTTTGCATCTCTCATTTCTGTTGATGGCTTCCTCTCTCTCCGTCTTCATCCTCCTGAATCTGAGCTCCGCCGTCTTTGGCCATCGTAGTTCGATCAGAACCGCCGTAAGGCATCTCAGCCCGCCTGGTGGTCTCCGATCTTCGGGTGGTCTTCAGATCCGGACTACATTGTCGGTGAATCGGCGGATAATTCCGCCGGATCGGAAGTAGGAAAAGATAGCGAAACGGCGAGATCTAGGTCACGGTTCACTCTCGGAGGCTTCACCGAGGAGAAGGCGAAGCAACTTCGGAGGAAGACGATGGAGTCGGCGTCGTTTCATGACATTATGTACCATTCGTCGATCGCGTCTCGGCTCGCCTCTGATGTGCCGGATCTGTAGATTTCTCCCGCCGGTGGCTGTTTCTCCGGCGATGTAGGTTTAGGGCTTAAGTAAAGGTTGGTTGGTGATGTGACCTTTTACTTTCCAATCTGTCGACTTGGTATTAGAATTTGGACTGTACTTCGTGGATGTGGTTTTGTTTGATTTTTATGAACTGGACCATGTTTATGTGTTTAAGAGTTAAGTTTTATAAATTTGTTTGATCTGCGTTGAAAGATCTTCATGAACATTAAAAAGAAAAAGGAAAAAAAAGAAAAAAGGCATCTCACTGTTTTTTATGGCATTTTTCTGAAAAATCTTGATGTTATATTAGTTAAGTTAACTTCTTCTTTTTGATGAGGATATCATGATTTAATTAATTTTTTTCTAAAAAAAAAAGATAAATCATAATTTATAATTAATACAAACAAAAAATTATAGAAATGACCTGATCGTTAAAACTCTTTACCATTTCTTTATTCTTTCCATACTCAAACAATCCGACAAGTCCATAGGAAGATGGCTGAAGTGGTCAAAGAAAGTTACCTACCTTCGCTACAGGCCAAAAATGGTTCAATCAGCGGGAAATTAAGGGACGGAGATAAGGTATGACAAAGAAGAAGGACAAGATAGATGGAAATGGAATAAAGATAGATGGGTCTGAAATAGACATAGTGGCTTTTAAATCTCATGCCGACCGAATCGGAAGAGAAGGGAATACATGATCCGACCCTTTGAAAATGATTTGATTTTTTTTTTTTTAATTTGGGATAAGATATGATTGGATAAAAATATTTTAAAAATGGAGACTAATTTCCTCCTTTTTGAGAAATGAAATTAAAATACAGTTTATTTAAAATAAGGAAACTTATCAAAATAACGACATAATTTGCGCGAATTCCCACTGAGTTTTGCGCATGTCTTTTGCTTTGCCTTGAACTTTTTTTTTGGTCCGAATAAAATAGTTCACCCATGTCCTAGAATAAAAACTCTCAAACTGTGTCGTAAGAGAAAACACAGAGCTTAAGAAACAAATTTTTTATGACTGAACCCGAGTTTAATGGCTGTTTGTTCATTGTATAATTGTCTAAGTTAGTAAATGTCAAGTATCTTGTCTACATTAGTAAATGTGGATTGAAAAAAAGGTTCAATTGAAAAAAGGGTCATCCTCTTTGTAGTAACATTGCTAACTTTTTTAAAATAAACACTTTAATTATAATGACCATTAAAGAATCACTCCCTTAAGATCGAATGTGAACCCCATTTTCTATGCCCCATTGCCAAACGCCGAACATTCTAGTCATCATACGAAGTGTGAAGATTTTCGCGAATACGCAAGCAACTTTTAAATAATGAAGAAAATATTATTAAGATTATAAAAATAAAATATATTATCTTTTCAAAAAAAAATTATAGTATTAGATTATTAAATTTTTATTCTTTATAAATTTTTTAATAAAATTTTAAAATTATAACTCTTTTTTAACCACCTTTTCAAAAATCATTTTTTATTTTATTTTATCTTAAAATTGTTTTTGTCTATTTTGATTTGATCTAAAAGTTACTTCATTTTTAGTTTTTCTTTTTAAAGGTTATGAAAGGAATTCATTTTTTTTAATAATTTAATTTGAATTTTGGGGGAATTATGCTTTAGGGGCACATGAGCCTCTTATTTGGTAAAGAGTCCATAAAACAACCCAATTTAAAACCCAAAACCCATAAAATCATGTAAAATTGATTATGAGGATATATAAATTTTAATATACAAAAAATATCCTTCATTTCTAACCATCCACCCATCCTCAACCCACCCTTTCACAATCCCATCCCAATGGACCGTCCCCACCGGACACCATTGACCATATGTTTATTCCCAAGCTACCTTAGTTTTTGTTTTTATTTATTTTTATTTTTTACAACTAGCCTCTTTCATTGCTATTAAAAATTATTTTTTCTTTTTTAATGGTAATTAATTTTATAGAATAATTTCTAAATTTGAAAATCTATTTAATCAAAAAGCCTTTATTTTTTAAATTTTCATATATTTAATATTTCTACTATTTAAATTATATTTTTATTTTATGTAATTAATGTATTAAAATGAATAATATTTCAACATAATTACCTGTATCAACTTATAGCTTAGAATATATATAAATAAATCTTAATATTTTAAATAATAATGATAATATAATATTTCTTAATTATAAAAAATATTATGCTTTGTTTACTATTTATAATGTTCATATTATGATTTATTATCATAATATCAGCGTCACAGTTTGGTATCGGAGTCTTGGTAGGTGATTACCTAGGAGTTTTTGGGACGGGTTTAGACCACTGTATGCATTGTGAGTTCCATGTTTGTGATTGCGTGATTGTGTGTTACAAATTGTGTGAATTATATATATGGTAGAATGTATATAGGAAAAGATGAACACTAGGGTTGAAAAACATAACCTTAGGGGTTCGAAAAACAAGCTGAACATGATGGTTCGAAATTGAATTGAATTGTGTTAGCATTTGGCATTATGCGCCGCCAAGGACTAAGGGATGAACGGAGTGGTTCAGGATGTTAAAGTCTATTAGTGGTTGGCATGTGCACTACTAGTTAGACAAGAAAAGAAATTTCAATTTGCTATTTGACATGTTTAGATTTATAAGTCGATAAGAGCATTACAGAGGCGAGGATGGGCAACAACCAACCACCACCATCCTTGATCAATGCTCCTCTTGGTAGCTATTAGTGCCGCGGACTCGCCATCATTGCAGCGAGTGTCAGTGGGCCGCTACCTTGCACGCACTAGCAACTGAGGTCGTGGAGGGAGAGCAACTCCAAGGGTTTCAGCATTACCATCCTCCGACATACATGGGAGGATGGGACTCGATGGTCAAGATAGCCTTGGCCATTGAAGGAGAAGTAGATGACATACAGAGCATCCGGGACATGGGTGCTAAAGCTAAGAGGAAGGAGAATCAATCTTCCTCTAGCTCTAGGAAGAAGCAGAAGACTCCTTCTTTGTACGGATTTCGTGACGTGGTCACTAATGGGCCAAGGCCGAGGCCTGGGGCTTCTAGCTGCACGAGGCAGATGACATGCTATCATCACATCACTGGCACATGAGGCGGATCAGTCTCTCAAAGGCTGAACTCCTGAGATATGGGACAAAGATAGTCTTAATCGTCAAGGGGGACATGCGTTATGCGCTTTGTTCCTCCTTACCCCAACATGGGCCAAGGGAACCGGTGTTAGTCCCAGGGTGCTACACAAGTACCTACTATTTCGCAGACGGGCCTTATGGGCCAGGGCATGGGTCGAGGGCGAGGATAGGCTCTCGTGCCAGACTCTCAAGACCCAGGCGTGTCTATGCTCTTGACACCACAACCCGGTTTCCGACCGCCCTGCTATATAGTATGTTTCATATCTCCTACGGGCGAGGATATTTGCTTTGATTATGGTGCACGCATGCATTTATTTGGTTGCATCTTTATATGAATGTTTTCTGGGCTTAAAGGTTGAACTGGGAAAGCCATTGCATGTGAGTTCTCCTCAGGATTGTGGTGAGGGCTGATAAGATATGCCTGGATTGTGAGTTAGAGATATTCAGATTCCGCCATGGTGGATCTTCTGGTGACGGACATATCAAGTTTGATGTCATTCTGCATGGGATTGGTTAATCGACACATCGAAATAGTCATAGATTGTGATTGTAGGAGGATTACCGCCACACACCTGACGCATTCGTGGGTGACTTTTTCAAGGATAAACATGATGCTTTACCCTGCATCGCGTACGACTCCGTGGAGGGACAGCTTGATGGGTTGGCTAGCAAGTCTTACTCCTGTGAGGACTAGGGAGACAGGATTCGGGGCATACCTCGGGTGGTTTGTGAGTACGAGGATGTCTTTTCGTATGAACTTCCGGGGATTACTCCAGCACGTGACGCACTTTGTCATTGAGTTACACCCTGGTATGTCGCCCATTTCTATGACTCTTCATAGGATGACATCGGTTGAGTTGCAGGAACTCAAGGTCCAATAGTAGGAATTGTTGGACAAGGGTTTTATCAGACCGAGCACTCGCCAGGGCCTCCTATTGTTTCACAAGAAGCGACAGCACCTTCAACTGCATTGACTATCGACAGTTGAACAGGGTCACGATTAAGAATTGGTATCCATTACCGAGAATTGATGATTTGTTTGATCAGCTGAAAGGGGCGCGAGTCTACTCCAAGATAGGACTTCGTGACCTAAGTATCTAAGAGTTAGTGGAGGTCGATATCCCTAAGACATGCTTAAGACGCCAAAGATGGGCATTCCGAGTTCACAAGGATGCCTTCGTATCGATGAATAATACGCCAAGAGCATTCATGGATCTCATGCTGTGGTATTCCAACCCATTTGGACTGGGCTTGTCGTGGTCTTCGTCACGACATTTTGATCTACTCCTGGGCCCGAGGAGGAGCATGAGGATCATTCGAGGCCGTTTCTACGTAGTTTTAAGAGACCATCGCTGTATGCCGTCCAGCAAATGCAACTGGGCTTACTAAGGTGAAATTCCCTGGGACACGTCGTGCCTGGGCCTGTGGGTGTCAATAGATCCCGAGAAGGTCGAGGCCGCAGGAGCCGGGAAAGGCCGAAGTCGCTCGAGATACATGTTTAGGATTGGCAGGGTACTACAGGAGGTTCATTGAAGATTTCTTCCACTAAATAGCATCTATGACAAGGTCGAATTTAAGGAGGTCAAGCCTGGAGTGGAATGACCTATGTGAGAAGACATTCCGTGAATCGAAAAGAGGCTTACTTCCAACTCCCATTCCTCGATAGTCCCGCAGTAAGGACAAAGGTACATTGTGTTCCGTGATGCTCTGGGCGACGACCGATGTGTTTTGATGCAGTCCGGGAGGGTAGTAGCTTATGGTTCCAGACAACTAAAGAATCATGAGCAAAATTACCCTATACATGAAATGGAGTCAGGTCAATGCCTTTACCTTTAAAATATTCGCGCCACTACATGTATGGCGGAGCGCTTAGCATTTTCGTAATCACAAAGAGGCTATATTTTCACACAACTGATCTCAACATGAGGCAAATGTATTGGATGTGAAGTTTCCGGAGGATTATGACTTCACTGCATTACCATCCCGGGTAAGGCAAATGTGGTGGCCGATGCACTTAGTCTAAGTCACTAGGAGTACTAGTTAGAGTAGCTTCCTGGCGGTAGATGCTTCGAGACTGTGGGACGGCTCGACTACGCGATGCTGAACAAACTCGTGTGTTTGGGGGAGTTTAGTGCTACGCCATCCCTACCGAAAGGTGGTGATTGAGTCCTAGGGCGTGGATACGTAGATATCATCCATCGTGACCGGCATAAATAGTACGGTGACGTAAGGTCGAGCCATCCACACATATGGTAGTCTTTGCATGTGGACTCGTTGCGGGTCTCAAAGGATGCCTTAAGAGAGGAGATCTCAGGAGTTCCATCAGTTTCCGATTTGTCGCAGGCATCTAAGTGGCACTAAGATGTGCCTGGCGGATCTTCGCTCAGATATCGATGATGAAGCGCATACGTTGTAGATTGTCTGACGATGTCTCATGTGTCGCCAGGTAAAGGTCGAGCACCGTGGCGCTAGCAAGGCTACTCCACTACTGAGGTAGCCGAGTGGAAGTGGGAGCATGTCATGATGGACTTTGTTACCCACTTGCCACTGACAATCGCGAGGCATGATGCAGCCAGATAGTGGACCGACTCCACTAAGCTCCAAGATATTTAGCAAGGCTGATGACCTTCAATCGTACAGACTTCAGCCCCGACCGAATCTGACAGAGTCCGAACCGAACCCCGGACGCTTATTTCTTTAAAGTCATTAATCAAATCTCTTAGTTATCGCTTTATTAAATTTTAGTTTTAAAAGTGTCGCGACCCGAATCTCGACTTGACCCGACAAGGATCTGCCGAGCCCGACATCTCGACATTTTCAATTGATCTTATCAAAACATTTGACTTGTCTTATCATTTTGATTTGTAAATTCGCTTTTTATTTCATTTTCGGGGCAAGCCCATAAACATTTACAATTAACAAAAGATTCATAATGCTTTACATTTAACAAATGCTTACAAAAATAAGGATCCGTGAGTTCAAACCTGCTTTACAAATGTCAGTTGTTTGAAAGAAATGGAGAATGCATATGACGAAAGCATACCCGTGAATTCCTTCTCTATGACTCAGCTCCTCATCTCGGGTCTTGCTTCGATGTTCATCACTCTACCTACGCATTGATAAAAACAATACGCTAAGCATTTTCATGCTTAGTGGTTCTATACAGATTCCATTTTCGTTCATATAAATCATGCATTTATCAAAATAATGCCTTTATACGATATCAATGTAATGTAAAGATACTTATACGAATACACTTTTCAATACCATCATTTCATTGTTCGGTTTGTGATTCCACATATAGCTATAGAATTCGACATCCACGACAGATTCAGTTGGTGAATCCTGCCTGTTTGTCATTCAGTAGTAATGTGGTTTCACATTCAATATTACCGTCTCACATATGACTATAGACTCGACATTCACGATGCATTCATTTGGTGAATCCCTGCCTTGTTTGTCATTCAATAGTAATATGATTGCTCAATACCGTCTTCACATATGACTGAGTAGAAGCCGACATTCACGATGTATCTGGGCTGGTAAACTCATGTCTCACTGGTCTAAAAGAGAGTGTGATTTCTATTAGAATAAATACGCAAGTACTCTACGACGAATTCAATGTAAACTCGCCATGCCGGGTCATTCAATAATACGCTTAAAATCAATTTACTTTTTATGCAAAGAAATTCACTTTACAGCTCAAATACTCGCATACATGCATATATTTCATAAACAAGCTCAATAACAATGATTCAAATCAATACTAATCATTCAAATCAGATATATATGCATATTTTGCAAATAGAGAGCAATATGAGAATAAAGAGCCGTGGTGGTGAACAAACCAGAATAAAGAACAAGTATAGAACAAATAAAGAATAAAGAACGGTATAGAACAGGACCACCATCGATTCCATTTCTTTCGATGTCAATCCTAGGTCGTGTTATCGCTCTTCACCGCACTCTAAATAAATACAATTCATTCACTCTTAGTGATTATGCAAATAATCGTGACTAAACGACCCACTTTATTCGGCGGCTCGGTATGGTACGCCTTTGACTTAGACTCATTCTATTCTCTATGAGTCTACTTTACTTAGGAATTGAATCATTCAATCGGATTATCCAAATTAAAGTTATGGCATTTCCATGCCAACTAGTCTACACGGATTAAACCGGGAACGCTTTGTATTACTAATTTTTTCCAGTCTTAACTCCATATTTGACTTAGGTCTTTTTGTGTACCATTTAAAGCTAAGGTGCTAAGGGTTCTATTCCAACTGAATCACCCAATTCGAGCACCGAAACTCGTTACGTCCTCGAAACAACTCGGATACTTATGTCCAAAGCTGATGCAGGAATTTTTCTGCACATGGCTCCACTTTGAGTGAATTTTTAGATCACTTAGGATCAGAATTTGACGATGCCTTCTCTTTAAGTTTGGTTCTGAAGTCTATTTCTTTACTTAGCCACTTGAATCACTAAATCGATAAGAAATGAGGAAGTTATGGTCAAACTACGAAATCTGGTCAACAGAGGTTCAGAACAGTTCTACCGGTAACTTAACTTCTACCTGCAGAACTTGGCCAAAATGAATTAATCAGGCTGTACCGGTAGGAACTTAACTTCTACCGGTAGAACTCTCCGAAAGTGCCCATGTAATGTGTGTTTTCACATTTTTCCATATGTTTCAACTCCAATCAACTCTATACCTCATAAATACTTCAAGACCACTTCAAATTCATCTTATGATCTCTTTTCTACTCAATTTATCATTCAATCCTTCTCTTATTTCAAAGACCTATTATGAATTTCTTCAAAACGTTATCTAGATTATGGGTCTTAACCCATACACATACTAAATACAAATTTATTAGGGTTTGTTCTAACTCAACTCTTTTCTTTGCAATTAAACCGTAAATCCAACCTCAGCGAGGATTCCATGTTTTTCTTTGTACATTGGGGTTTTACTCACAACACTCAACAAGTTAAGGTTTGTGTGATCTCTTCCACAAAAACCCTAGACAAAGGAGGACTATTCTCCAAAACAAAGCCTTAGGAAATCAAACACACTGAACCTAAGATGAATACATACTTGGTTTTGATCTTCCTCCTTCTCCTTTCTTCTTCCTTCTTCCTCTTGTTCTCCCTTCTCCTCTCACACGGTTTTGCTAGGGCAAAATTGGAGACCAAATGCATTTTAGCTTTGGTTTTTCATTTTTAATATTTTCAACTTTTCATAAATTGCAACTAGCCCACAACTCTTTAATTTTGCAATTCAACTTGTTTTAATTCTATTGTGGCCCATCTCTACTCCCCTTTTTTTGATATTTATATCCCTTATGGAAATTTCAATTTATCCTTGTTTTGGTGCTCAAATTTCCTGTCACTAAATTTGCTATTTCATAATTGTCAATTCATCACTCTTCCTAAAACCTGTTTGCCCAATTCATACCTGTAATATATAATAAAATTATTATAAAATTCCTCTAGGGTATTTTGGGGCGTTACACCTCCCCACTTAAGAAAATTTCATCCTCGAAATTTACCTTAGTTAAACAAGGATAAGCCGGTCATTTATTCGCTTCTTCACCTCCCAAGTGGCTTCTTCCTGGGCCTTGTGATTTCTCCACAAACACTTTCGACTACACCTTCTTGTTCCGTAGTTCTTTCACTCACGAGCCAAAATCTCACTGGTTCTTCTTCATATGTCAACCGGCCTAAGCTCAATTGTTCCGAAGAGACTATATGTGTCGATCCGAACGATACCAGAGCATCGAGACATGGAAAACATTATGATCTTTCCTTTCCAAGTCCGAGGTAAAGCTAAACGTATGCCACTGACCCACTTTTTCTCGACACCATATTACAATAAACTGGGCCCAACTGCCCTTTTTCCGAATCTCATCACCTTCTTCCAAGGCTATACTTTAAAAACACTTTTTCACCGACCTCATATCGACCATCCTTCTCTTCATGCTCAGATATGACTCGTCTGGTTTATGGGCCATTTTCATTCATCAGTGAACTCAGCTTTCTTTTACTCATCTCTAACTGACCTATTATGGCAAGAAATTTTCTCATCTTTCAGGCTCTAGCACTAGATTCAACAAATTTGGTCTCGCTACTAATTTCGCCACTATCGCACCATCAGTTCCTCGATAATGACAAATTGGCATTTAACGCCTCGCTGCCAGACCGCCTTCCTACTCAAGGCATCGCCCACTACATCGCCTTCCGGTGATAGTCAATCACTCAGCCATAATCTTTATCAATTCCATCCACCTCCGTTGTCTCAAGTTGCTCACGTGAGGGCAAATACTTAAGACTCTTATGATCTATGTAACAAAACACTTTCTCCATACAAATAATGTCTCCGAATTTTTAACGCAGTCATAATTGCGGCCAATCAGCAACCGCGCTGGGTAGTTCTTTTCATGTGGCTTCAATTGTCTTGAAGCATAGGCTACCACTTTACCCTCTGCATTAGGACACATCCGAGTCCATTTAGTGAAGCACTATAGATCACGATTCTTTACCGTTGTGCTCACGAAGCACTCTGAGCCTCTGCTAAGAATGCTTTGCCGGGAACTTCCTGACATTTTCACTCCATTCAAACTTTTTACATTTTTCGAGCACCTCGTCATCTGGGCCGCAATCATAGAAACCCCAACAAATCTTCGTAGTAACCCTAGTCCCGGTGGAAACTACGCACTCAGAATACTTGGTGGCCTATCTCGACAACCACTTCTATTTTCTTGGATCCACTCGATTCTTCTTTCGATACAATGTGCCCAAGAAAGGACACTTCAATAACCAAAACTCACACTTGCCGAAGCCATACAATCGTCTTTTCAAAATCTCCAACACTACACGAAGGTGTGTGTCATGACTTTCTCGATCTTTCGAATACACAAGAATGTCGTCTTTGAACACTACGACAAACTGATCCACATACGGCCGAAAAATTTATCTATTAGTCCATGAAAGTCGAGCATCAATGTCAAACCAAACGGCATTACAAGGAACTCATAATGTCCATATCATGTTCTAAACGCCGTCTTATGCACATCAGCATCTTTAATTTTCAACTGGTGATACCCAGATCTCAAGTTAATCTTTGAAAAGATACTTGCACCTTTCAATTGGTCGAACAAATCATCAAATCTGGGTAACGGATACTTATTCTTTACTTCACAACTTGTTCGCTTGTCTATAATCAACACATAGCCGGCGTACCTTGCCCATCTTTCTTCTTGACAAAAAGTACAGGAGCTCCCCATGGTGATACACTTGGTCGAATAAATCCCTTTTCTAGCAGTTCTTGCAACTGCAATTTCAATTCCTTTAACTCTAGTGGAGCCATTCTATACGGTGTAACGGATGCCGGTGTGGCACCTGGTACAACGTCGATAACAAACTCAATCTCCCTCTGTGGAGGCAATCCTGGCAACTCTTCCGGAAACACGTCCGGAAAGTCACTAACGGTAGGGATATCGGATACACTAGGCCTTGCCTTTACCGTATCGATCACATAAGCCAAATAGGCTTCACATCCTTTCCGCACCATTTTCTGCAAATCAAGGCGTGGATATTACATTGTAGAGGTGGGATTTGGCCTCTCGCGATGAAAACAACTCATCACTATTCTGTCCTTAAGGTCACTTTTCATTCTACAATCGACTATCGCCTGCCTGGATAACCAAATTCCATCCCCAATATCACATCAAATCTTTGAAGGATAACTCAATCAAATCTCCTAAAATTCATACTCAGATTTTGATGGACAATCTCTATACACTTTGTTCACAATCACACTATGCCCGAGCGGGTTCGTCACTAAGATATCATACTCGGTTTCACTCCTCGGTAAATTATCCTATTAAGATCCACAAGATCCGCATCAGAGTCATATTATCCTTTATATGCAAATGCAATGCATGTCATAAACAATTTCGAAATCATTTTCAAACAATTTCAAAATCACTTTTCAGAACTCGCCAACCCAGGCTCCGATACCAATAGTCAGGCACTCCCCCGAGCCCCGACCGAATCTGACAGAGTCCGAACCGAAACCTCGGGGACGCTCGTTTTATTTCTTTTAAAGTCATTAATCAAATCTCTTTAGTTATCGTTTTATTACATTTTAGTTTTCAAAGTGTCGCTGGCTCGAATCCCCGACTCTGACCTGGACAAGGGATTCAAGCCGAGCCCGATTTACTCCGACATTTTCAATTATCTATCAAAACATTTGACTTGTCTTATCTATTTTAGATTTTGTAAATTCGCTAAGTATTTCATTTTGGCAAGCCCATAAACATTTACAATTAACAAAAAAAAAAAAAAAAAAAAAAAAAGATTCATAATGTTTACATTTAACAAATGCCTTACAAAATAAGGATCCAGAAATAAACTGCTTTACAAATGTCACGTTTGAAAGAAATGGAGTAATGCATATGACTGAGAATACTCCTCGTATTCCTTCTCTATGACTCGAGCCCTCGATCTCGGGTCTTGCTTCTCGATGTCTATCACTTACTCGCGCATTAAAATAATACGCTGGGCATTTTCATGCTTAGTGGTTCTATACGCTCTCAGATTCCATTTTCGCTCATATAAATCATGCATTTATCAAAAATAATGCCTTTATACTTCATATCACGTAACGTGTGAAAGATACTTATACGAATACACTTTCAACACCATCATTTCATTGTTCCCATTTGTGGATTCCACATATAGTTATAGAATCTGAATAATTCACTACTGCATCTGGGCCAGAATCCCGCCCTGCTTGTCATTCAAGAGTAATGTGGCTCTTCACATTCATTACCATCTCACATATGACTATAGAATTACATTCACGATGCATTCGCCTATGAACTCGCCTTGCTCATCCAACAGTAATGTGATTCTCGCTCAATATTACCGCCTCACATACGACCATAGGTCGACATTCACGTACGCATTCCTGGTGAATCTCGGCCATGTCCATTATCCAAGAGCAAATGTGATTTCGCATTAGACAACACTATTACCTTCATGACTTAATCCACTAAAACCTACCATGTTAATATCCAATAACACGCTTCAAAATCAATCTCATCTTTTATAAAGTAAATTCACTTACGCTCAACACTGCAGATATATACTATATATTTGGCAAATGTCAATAACAATGATTCAAATCAATACTAATCATTCAAATCGATATATATGCATATTTAAAATAGAGAGCAATATGAGAATAAAGAGCGTGTGTGGTGAACAAACTAGAATAAAGAACACAAGTATAGAACAAATAAAGAATAAAGAACGGCATGTAACACCACCATCGATTCCGTTTCTTTCTCGATGTCAATCCTAGGTCAGGTTATCGTCTTCACCCGCACCTAGTCAAATACAATTCATTCACTCTTAGTGATTATGCAAATAATCGTACTAAACGAATTCACTTTGCCTCGGCGGCTCGGTATGGTACGCCTTTGACTTAGACTCATTCTATTCTCTATGAGTCTACTTTACTTAGAATTGGAATCTATTCCAATCGGATTATCCAAACTAAAGTTATGGCATTTCCATGCCAACTAGTCGGTTTACCGGATTAAACTGGGAACAGTTTGTATTACTAATTTTTCCGGGGTCTTAACTCCATATTTGACTCTAGGTCTTTGTACTCATTTAAAGCTAAGGTGCTAAGGGTTCTATTCCAACTGGAATCACCCAATTCGGAGCACCGAAACTCAAGTTACGTCCGAAACAACTCGGACTACTCTATGTCCAAAGCTGATGCAGGAATTTTTCTTGCACATGGCTCCACTTTGAGGAAATTTTTAGATCACTTAGGATCAGAATTTGACGGATGCCTTCTTGTTTGGTCTTCTTGAAGTCTATTTTACTTAGCCACTTGAATCAGCTCAAATCGATAAGAAATGAGGAAGTTATGGTCAACCACTAAAACTGGTCAGAACAGGAGTTCACAGAACAGTTCCCACCGGTAGAACTTAATCCTACCTGCAGAACTCGTACAAAACAGACTGTAATCAGTGTTGTACCTAAGAGAACTTAACTTCTACCAGAACTCTCCGAAAAGTGCCCGTAATGTGTGTTTTCACATTTTTCCATATGTTTCAACTCCAATCAACTCTATACCTCATAAATACTTCAAGACCACTTCAAATTCATCTTATGATCTCTTTTCTACTCAATTTATCATTCAATCCTTCTTATTTCAAAGACCTATTATGAATTTCTTCAAAACCATTCTAATATGGGTCTTAACCCATACACATACCAAATAATAATAAATTTATTAGGTTTGTTCTAACCCAACCCTTTTTCGCAATTAAACCAGAATCCAACCTCAAAGGGAGTGATTCCATGTTTTCTTGTACATTTAGTTTTACCAATAACACCTCAACAAGTTAAGGTTTGTGTGATCTCTTCCACAAAAAAACCCTAGACAAAGGAGGACCATTCTCCAAAAATGTGCCTTAGGAAATCAAAACACACTCTGAACCTAAGATGAATACATACCTTGGTTTTGATCTTCCTCCTTCTCCTTCTTCTTCCTCTTCTTCCTCTTGTTCTCTCCCTTCTTCCTCTCACACGGTTTTGCTAGGGTAAAATCGAGACCAAATGCATTTTAGCTTTGGTTTTTCATTTTAATATTTTCAATCTCTTTCACAAATTGCACCAGCTCCATAACTTGTAATTTTGCAATTCAACTTGTTTTAATTCTATTGTACTCCATCTCTACTCCCCCTTTTGATATTTATATCCCTTATGGAAATTTCAATTTTATCCTCAGCTTTGGTGCTCAAATTCTCCTGCCACTAAATTTGCTATTTCATAATTTGTCAATTCATCACTTTTCCTGGAAAAACCCAAGTTTTGCCCAATTCATACCCATAATATATAATAAAATTATTATAAAAATTCTAGGGTATTTTTGGGGCGTTACAATTCTCCCCCACTTAAGAAAATTTCGTCCTCGAAATTTACCTTAGTTAAACACATGATGCCGCCGTGATCGCTTTCTTCACTCTCCCAAGTTGGCTTCTTCCTTGGCCTTGTGATTCTCCACAACACTTTGACTCAATCTGAATCTTCTTGTTCCGTAGTTCTTTCACTTCACGAGCCAAAAATCTCTACTGGTTCTTCTTCATACGTCAAATCCGGTCTAAGCTCAATTGTCTCCTCGAAGAGACTACATGTCGATCCAACGATACCTCCAGAGTGCATCAGACATGGAAACATTATGGATCTTCCAAGTCCGGAGGCAAAGCTAAACGGTATGCCACCGGACCCACTTTTCGATTACCCCATGGGCCAATAAACTGGGCCCAACTTGCCCTTTCCCGAATCTCATCACCTTCTTCCAAGGCGATACTTTAAAACACTTTTTCACCGACCCTTACATCACATCCTTCTCTTCGCGTCTGTGATATGACTTCGCTCCGTTTATGGCCATTTTCATTCACCGTGAACTCAGCTTACCATCTCTAATCACCACAGCGTAAATTTTCTCATCTTTCTTTTGTGCTCTGGAAGACTAGATTCAACAAATTTGGTCTCGCTACTAATTTCGCCACTACCGCACCATCACCGACAATGACAATTGGCATTTAACGCTCAAGCGCTGTAATCGCCTTCCTACCTGGGCGCATCGACCACTACATTGGCCTTTCCCGGGTGATAGTCAATCACGCACTCATAATCTTTTATCAATTCCATCCACCTCCGTTGTCTCAAGTTAAGCCTCGCAGAGGGCAAATACTAAGACTCTTATGATCTGCAGGTAAATAAAACACTTTTCTCCATACAAATAATGTTCCATTTTTAACGCAAATACAATTGCGGCTACCCCAAATCATGCGTGGGATAGTTCTTTCATGTGGCTTCAATTGTCTTAAAGCATAGGCTACCACTTTACCCTCTCGCATTAGGACACATCCGAGTCCATTTAGTGAAGCATCACTATATCACGTATTCTCTTTACCTGTGCCTGGCCGAGTAAGCACCGAGCTCCTGCTTAAGAATGCTTTTAGCTTTCTTTTCAACTTCCTTGACATTTTTCACTCCGTTCATACTTTACATTTTTCTGGAGCAATCTCGTCATCAGGGCTGCAGTCATAGAAAACCCCTTAACAAATCTTCTGTAGTAACCTACAAATTTCCAGAAACTACGACTTTAACATTTCTCGTGGCTTCCATTCGACAAACTAATTTCTATTTTCTGATCCACTCTGATTCCTTCTTCCGATACAATGTGCCCAAGAAAGGACACTTTACTCAACCAAAACTCACACTTGCCGAGCTCTACATACAACCGCTCTTTCTCAAAATTCCAACACTACACGAAGGTGTGTCATGACTTTCGACCGAATACACAAGAATGTCAGTTTGAACACTACGACAAATCAATCCACATAATGGGTCGAAAAACACGATTCATTAGGTCCATGAAAGCCGTTGGAGCATTTGTCAAATCAAATGGCATTACAAGGAACTCATAATGTCCATATCATGTTCTAAACGCCGTTTTATGCACACAAGATCTTTAATTTTCAACCTAAGTGATACCCGCATCTCAAGTTAATCTTTTGAAAAGATACTTCAGACCTTCAATTGGTCGAACAAATCATCAAACTGCAATCTGATACTTATTCTTTACGGTCAACTTGTTCGCTTGTCTATAATCAACACATAGCCGAAGTGTACCCATCTTTCTTCTTGACAAAAAGTACAGGAGCTCCCCATGGTGATACACTTGGTCGAATAGTCCCTTTTCTAGCTCTTGCAACCGCACTCTCAATCTCTTAACTCTAGTGGAGCCATTCTATACTGTAACGATGCCTGGCACCCGGTACAACGTCGATAGCAAACCCAATCTCCCTCCGTGGAGGCAATCCCGCAAATCTCTTCCTGAACACGTCCGGAAAGTCACTAACGGTAGGGATATCGGATACACTAGGCCTTGCCTTTACCGTATCGATCACATAAGCCAAATAGGCTTCACATCCTTTCCGCACCATTTTTCTTGCAACTGTTGCGGATATTACATTAGAGAGGTGATTTGGCCTCTCGCCGATGAAAACAACCTCACTGTCATTCGGTGTCCTTAAGGTCACTCTTTTCATTCTACAATCGACTATCGCTCGCAAGTGTCTGATAACCACCCATCCCCAATATCACATCAAATTCCTTGAAGGATAACTCAATCAAATCTCCTAAAAATTCATACTCTTGTATTTTGATGGGACAATCTCTATACACTTTGTTCACAATCACACTATGCCCGAGCTAACTGGCCACTAAGATATCATACTCAGTTTCACTCCTCGGTAAATTATCCTATTAAGATCCACAAGATCCGCATCAGAGTCATATTATCCTTTATATGCAAATGCAATGCATGTCATAAACAATTTCGAAATCATTTTCAAACAATTTCAAAATCACTCAGAACCGCCTAAACCTAGGCCTGATACCAATAAAGCCGTATGCACTTCAGCCCCCGACCGACCCGACAGGAGTCCAACCGAAACCCCGGACGCCTGCTTTATTTCTTTAAAGTCATTAATCAAATCTCTTTTTAGTTATCGCGATTACATTTTAGTTTTTCAAGTGTCGCTGACTAATCCTCGACTCACCCGGGACAAGGATCCAAGCCTGAGTCCATTTATCTCGACATTTTCAATATCTTATCAAAACATTTGACTTGTCTTATTCATTTTAGATTTTGTAAATTGAGGTTATTTCATTTTGGCAAGCCCATAAACATTACAATTAACAAAGATTCATAATGTTTACATTTAACAAAATGCCTTTACAAAAATAAGGATCCAGAGTTCAAACTGTTTTACAAAATGTCAATGTTTGAAAGAAATGGAGACGTATAAGACGGAGAATAATTCGTAATTCCTTCTCTATGACTCAGCCTCGATCTTGGGTCTTGCTTCGATGTCTATCAATTCTGCACTACAAGAGGACGATAAAACAATACGCCAAGCATTTTCATGTTTGAGCGGTTCTATACAAGCTCAGATTCCATTTTCGCTCATATAAATCATGCATTTATCAAAAATAATGCCTTTATACGATATCAATGTAACGCAAAGATACTTATACGAACATAATTTTTCAATACCATCATTTCATTGTTCGTCAGATTCCACATATAGCTATAGTTCGACATCCACGCATGCAGATTCGGGCCAGAATCCCGCCTCGTTTGTCATTCAAGAGTAATGTGGTTTCACATTCAATATTACCATCTCACATATGACTATAGAATTCCTCGACATTCATGTATCCGCTTGGTGAATCCATTCTGTTTGTCATTCAATAGTAATGTGATTCTCGCTCAATATTACCGTCTCACATATGACTATATGGTCGACATCTCAATGATGCCATTCATTGTGAATCCCCACATGTCCGTCATTCAAGCATCAAAGCTCAGGAAATCAAAACACACTTGAACCTAAGATGAATACATACCTTGGTTTTGATCTTCCTCTCCTCTTCTTCTTCTTCCTCTTCTTCCTCTTGTTCTCTCCCTTCTTTCTCCTTCTCACACTCGCTTTGCTAGTGGCAAAATCGAGACCAAATGCATTTTAGCTTTGGTTTTTCATTTTAATATTTTCAACTATAAATCGCAACTAGCCCAACTCAATTTTGCACCAACTTGTTTTAATTTATTGTGGCCCATCTCTACTCCCTTTTGATATTTATATCCCTTATGGAATTTCACCTATCTCAAGCTGGTGCTCAAATTTCGTTCACTAAATTTGCTATTTCATGTAATTTGTCACCATCACTTTTCCTAAAACCCAAGTTTGCCCAATTCATACCTTAATATATAATAAAATTATTATAAAAATTCTAGGGTATTTTTGGGGCGTTACATTCACACTAGAGGAATTCAGCCATCAGAGTATTCGAGATATTGTCCTAGCTTGCCATGGAGTACCAAAGGTTCATAGTATCTGCGGACGCGCCCCAAACTCCGTGTCCGCCGACCACCACAACCTCGTGGAATATTGCGGAATGTCGGGTAACCCGACAAACTCACAAAAATTCCAGCGTAGCCCTCAGACGGGAGCGACCAAGAACCACCTCGTCCCAATCATCAACATCACAAGACATATGAGTAAACCATTCCTCGGGCCCATACTACAACACTCATAAACATACCAAATATATACCATAGTTACAAGAGTTAAAATTTCATTTTATACAACATATATTAAAAATCTAAAATTTAATACATGTAATACATCATAAAAACCAGCCACAACCCATTTTCTCTAACCGGCTCTACGACGAGTCGTCTCCTCGCGCGCCTCTCTATACCCGAAATATAATTCCCTAGACAGGAGCTAATGCCCGCAGGTGGAATCGTTCCTAAATGGGTTACTCCTCCACCTAAGTACATGCAATGCTCCACGAAAAACACATTCAAGTAAATGTGTGATCCTACTCTTGAATGTCTACATGACCAACTCATACCCCGAGTCTCACGACTCCCCCACACTCGCCCTAAGCCATATGAGAAACATTATTTCTTAAAACAAAGATATTTTTTTTAATTGTGGACAACCTCCGATATAAGTAGGACCGACTTCAATGATCTATTTAGTGGACAACTCCTCCGGGCTGTATATCAATCTGGGTCACCCGACGATTGATATTTTATATGGACTACCCTCCGATATTGTAATGGACACACCGACACCATATTATCACCAATCCTCCAAACCATTCTCAATAAACCATCTCATGCACCTCAATTCCTATTGTTCAGAAACGCAAATGCATATAATAATACGCTAATCCAATATAATTTATATAACACACTTAATATATATAATACGATATACATTTATAATTTAATCACACAACATGTTATGCAATTTCACAATCCATTACACAAAAATTAGCTCATGTGGGCTAATTTTATAAATCACGAAAGCAATTCAATTTGAAATTATCAACCAACACATTATTTCACAAAAATGTTTCAGGAATACTATTCATGTGAATGCTGAAAACCCTCAAGTTACTGTCACAACACCATTAATCATCGGTTCACTTTGTGAACCCGATTTCATGGTCATTTCCGGCCTCATACACATCAACACATGAATTAATGCACAATTTATCACACAATGCACCCAAACAGTCCATACCCATTCACGGACTGTCCAAAATGGGTGCCATAATATTTCACACTTCGGTCCCAAGTTTTGGGATCGATCAAACGGCCGTTCAAGGCCTCAAACCAACCGAAACATCAACAAAGCTCTTAAATCAAGAGTAAAACAAGAAGGATGAAACCCCTACCTCACGGAGTTTGTCGAAACTCCAAGAAACTCCAGACCTACGCTGTCTCTCCAGAGAACAACTTTCCCTCTCGTCTCGAAGAATTTCATGGCTCAGATCCAACCAGAGAGAAGGCCTTTACCTCACTTCAAACCTAAATGAAGCTAATGCATCTCCTCCTGAATTTCACGCTTTCTTTGCTCTTTGAATTGTAGGAGATCTCACACTATTTACTATCTCGTCCTATTATCATTAAAACAATTCTCTAAAATGTCATCTATGTCCATTTTTCTGTATTTTCGACGCTTCGCACTTATCCTACATTCATTTCCATCATCTCTCTACTATGCAACATGTGTAACATGTGTATGATGTTCCATGACTTATTAAATATCGTTTTACGACACCCGATACCAGCTCGAAAACGTGCAAATCCCAACCGGTCTCTAATTCGACGAAATTCGACGTGCTAGCTAGATTTGCGAGACGATTCCAACTGAAACTGCTTTCACATCCGAGATCTATAGAATAAATTTCGATTTTTGGACCGAATCACATTTTACTATTTTTCAAGAACTGAAATTTCTGAGTCTTACATTCTCCCTCTCAAAAGGAATTTCATCCTAAATTCGACAATCATTAATTCACCACACACATTTAATGTGCACAATACCATGCATGTAAACTCGTCATTTGAATATTAACGACTAAACTACGTACCTTCATCCCTAAATAAGAAGGAATAAGTGGTCCGCATCGTGCCTCGCGCTCCCACGTTGACTTCTCCACTCCATAGTGCCCCCATAGCACTCTCACTAGCCTCACGGTCTTGCGTCGCAAAACCTGATCACGGCTATCCAAAATGCATACTGGTCCTCCTCAAAGGTCCCATTAGTGTCAACTCACCGTCCCCAATCCACCATAATGGCCTGATCCCAAGATACCGGAGCAGACGCGAAAATTTGCGGACACTTGACATGTCGGCTTATGTCAACCTAAGACGCCAATGCTGTCTACCTCTCTCGAGTATCCTCAAATCTAATGAACCATGACTTCCTCGCTTTACCGAACCCGACTAATTTCCTTAGGCATCACCTTAAAGAAGACGGATCCTTCTCCGCTCCTCTCGAGACTCTGAGATTCGGCGTCGTGCGTCGCGCTATAACTGCGGCTACGGCGGAAGTGAAAGGCAGCTGTCATATCAAGCTCACACCTTCTCGAGAGGTATCTGTCGGTCGGGACCCGGTGATGACTCTTTCCCACCTCGGTCCGACTTCGCGATAATGACTATATGGCCTCATGCAAGTACTCCATATGGTGCCATCGTATACTCGCCTTATAAGCTGTTTATTTGTGGCCGAATTCCACTAGAGTAGTGCACTTCGACTACCCTTATGATCCGGGACGCGTGCTGCGACATGTCCTTTAACACTGTATGATCTCTTAGGCGATTACCATGCGTACGTGGGTGGAAATTTGTACTCATGGTCGGTAGTGTGCCCTTCTTAGCACTGGAAACTCTTCCAGTGCAATGTCTGTTCTGTGGGTCCACTGTCAGGTACTATGGATACTACCAGTACTCCATGTGGCTGGGACTATCTCTCGAATATAAAGCTAGAAATGAATCTCGATGTGAAGGTCATTCGCACGATTAGAAAATGTGCCGTGTGACGATACACTATCACCATGCGCATCATGTCTCACGATGTCGGGTGTAGTGGGTCATAAAATCCATGCGTAGGTGTTCCTTCCCACTCGACCACCTTTGCGCAAACCTGCGCCGGTGCTTGACCTTAACCTGGCGACACGTGAGACATCGTCGCCTGAAGTCCCCTCACGTGTCTCTTTATCCAGCTCAGTATCTCTTGATGGCCGAGATCTGGTACATCTTCGTCTTACTGGATGTGAATCGAGAGCGGTGAAACTCCTTGAGAATTCTCCTCTCTCAAGTCGATTGAATGGGAACCCTTTGCGAATGCCACATCTGAAGACTACCATCAGGAGTGGACGTTCCGACCCTCATCATACGTACTTTGTTGGACCCGGGTCCACGATGGACACTATCTGCGTCACGCATTTTGGACTCGATCACTGCCTTTCCGGCTAGAGACGGTGTAGGCCTCTTAAAGCTACGGCGTCTGCTGTCTTGCCTTCGTTTGTCTTGCCTTTATCTTGTCCCATAGTGCAGGAGGCATCAGCTACTCTAGGGAAATTTATCTTAGCCAATACTCGAAGTGACTTCGATTGGGTGCATCAACCACGAAATTTGCGCTACCGAGGTGGTATTGCAAAGTGAAGTCATGTCCTCTAGGAACTCCATCCATCTAGCGTTGCCCCTCATATTGAGGTCTAGCTGCGTGAAGATATACGCCGAGACTTTTATGGTGCGAGTACACCTCGAACTTCGCCATATAAGTAGTGGCGCGAATCTTGGCGAATAGTCGACCACCCGACTCCGTATCGTGTATGGGGTAATTACGCTCATGATTCTTGTTGGCGAGAACCATGGCTACTCTCACCTCCCGGGCGCATCGAGACACATCCAGTCGACCCTCACAGACATCCGCATTCTACTGTGTACCCACATTACAATAGTTCTCGGGATAGGAGCTGAAGTAAGTCTCTCTTGACTCTGGAATGCCTCCTCGCATCGATCATCGATTCAAACTTGACCTCCCTTAGGGTCGATCGTCATAGGTCTTCTCCAGAATCCTCGATGAATCTCTGTAATATCGGCCCGATCAGAAAGCTGCGTATCTCGGCCGACTTGACCCTCTCCCCCGGCTTCATCCACATTCTCGGCACTTTACTGCGGGATCCCGCGGCCGCTGATGCGGCACACCACGTGTCCCAAAATCATCTCGATGCGAACTTCGCGCTGCGAGCTTAGCGTACAAGCGATGGTTTCTCAGCAAGCGTAAAATGATCACCAGTGATACTCATGCTCCACTTTGGTAGGAGTAGGTCGAAATGTCATCCGAAGACTATGGCGGTCCAAATAGGGTTGGAATACCCATGCATGAATCAGTGAATCTTCTTTGGCGCGTGCGTCAATCAGGGCATCACTTAGTAAGCTTCAAGTGCCATGCTTGGCGTCTACTTGTCTTAGGGATGTCTATCTCTCCCACCCCAACCCTCGGCTAATAGTAACTAGTGCGAGAAGGTCATCTTGGAGTAGACTCGCGCTCCTCTCAAGCGGTCAAATAGTCGTCAATCCTCGGTAATGGAGTGCAGATTCTTGTTCGTAACCTTTGTTCAGCATCGATTATCAATGCACGGTCGAGATGTTTGTCCTTCTTGCTCAAATAGAGCGGGCGCCCGTGGTGAAGTGCTCGATTCACAATGAACCCTTGTCCGGTAGCTCCTGTGGCGATGTGAGTTCTGCTGACTCAGCGGTGCCATCTGTGCGGAGTCATAGAGATGGGTGAAGTATCGAGAACTTCGATCTTAGAAGTCTACTACCCTTTGTGGGTGGAGGTAGTCTAGGTAGCTCATGCGGAAAAACATCCACATACTCGCACCTTGCTGAGGTAGATCTAAGTCGGTCTCTCCTCGTCCTCTAAGGTAAAGGCTCGTGCTTGACTCATTGCTTGTCACGACATCACGGACTCGTATTATCATGCAGGCCCAATCATCATGCTTGTCCCACACAGAGTACCACAGTGCGAGTCCTGCGTGTGGGCGGTAGCCCTTCACGCTGCATGTCGATCGCAGCCACAGTAAGGCTGTCGACGATCCATCCCAGATAACATGGAACTCTACGACATGTCCGTGATCCTCGGGGTCCAGCGGCGAGTAGAGTCCGAGATCTCCAACTTCGCCCGACACACGACGCCACCATACCTATTCGCCACTAATCCCTAGGGGAGAACTCACATCTGAAGGCTCCTCCCCAAGGTCTCGACCTCTAGCCCGATTCCTATCACCGTGATCACGTGATGAATGAATATGATGCATCCAATTTCAAATAACACTCTTACCCATGTCATAGCCTCACATGTCTCTGGGGTCCTTGATTCCACCATACTTGGGCCTCGCCTCTAGGCCCCGGGCAGTACGATCTGATCGCGTTAGAGGTAATTTCCATATCCTCTAACACCTTCTCAATCTGCATGAACCAATGGTTTGCCATCATCGAATCTCCTCCCCACGTGGATATCGAGAGGATAGTCATGTAAACCTTTGGGAGGTTCTTGGGACCTCCTAACTACTTCTTTATGCCGGCTACGTCTTTATAGGCTGGCATCGCAATACCATCTGACCTCTACAAAGGTCTGGCCCGATCAAGCTCTTGGTGGGCGGTCGAATGCAGGTGGTGCGACCCCGGTGCCTCGTGGACGCCCTCTACGTCTCGTCCTCGGTAGCCATCTACATAATTTAAATGGCGGGTTAAATACAATGCGATATCTACAAGGCATAAACACGACCAGAGACACTATTCATACTCAGAATATACATTTCATATTCTATGTCCCTGCATTTAAATGCAATGCGAGACAATTTATTTCACATCTTAATCAATTTTATTCAAAAAAAAATTATTTTTGAAAATTTCATTTTTCCAAAATTTTGTCTCATTTTATTTGATTTTATTTTATTTTATTAAAAAAAGATTTCTTGAAAATTTTTGTGATGAGCCGGTCGCAAGTGACTCGAGAAACGGGTGAGTCTGGCCCGGCCCGAGTGCACCATGTGCCTGACCGCATTCGACCCTACGGCGCCGCGAGTCGTGCGTGGTAGTATCGTGTGACCAGTAAGCGTGTCGTGGCCAGAGACCTAGCGATGTCGCAGCCCGAGGTCGGTTGTGTCGCGTGAGCCAGTGATCGTGTCGTGGCCGATGTCTTGTAGCGCATCGCGGCGTATCGCCGTAGCGTAAGCGGCCGATATCGTGGGCGCGGGGCCCCAGTCGTGGCTTGGCCTCCGGTGGGTGTCGTGGCTGGCTGCTGCCCGATACTTGCTCCTTGTCCGCGATACACTGCGGTGTATTGCGTCTGGATTCTCAATAGCCTCCTTCCACTGCTTGTCTGACCCCGAGCCATTCAAGCAAGCTGCCGGTCGCGATACAATGTTTGTGCCGTGACAACTTCTTCTCCCAGAGCCATGCCTCTTGGTTGCAATACAATGCCTTGTCCTTGATACAATTTCGGCCTTCCCCCGGGCTAAACTAGCCTTGGTGTCACGTCTGATGTATTCTATTACACAGCTCTGATTGGGCGTGGCTGGTCGGTTACACCCCCTTTTTTTCTTTCATTATTTTTTTCATTTTCTTCGGCCTCTTTGGAAAATACAAAAAATATCTCTCTAATTTTTTTCTCATTTTCCATAATACTCAAATAAATTTATAAAAATTTATTTTATTCAATTTTCTTGGTTTTACACTTTGTAAAACCTTAAATTTTTTTCACCTCATTTTTTTTCATTTTCCTTTAAACCAAATAAATTTGACTCACAAAATTTATTTTATTTCTTCTCTTTGTTCCAATTTTTACACACTGTAAAAACTCCCAAAAATTTTCCTATGTGCTATCTACTAAGCACTAAACCATACACAAATACATGATCACATCATTCATGTTATGCATATTTTTCACCATGACAAATTATCCAAGAATCACCTGAAACACCAAGCGCGTAAGTCGGTGTCTAGTTTTTGTCCGCGTTATTTCTGGGTAATCTCATGCCTAACTTACATCAAACCACCCAAGTGGTGATGGATACCCAATCCCGAGCTCCTAGACTATTCGTATACTAGCTCTACGATGCCAAACTGTGTGACGCCCCAAGGCAGAGTCTCAGTTGACTACCGTCGACCAGCGGAATACTCGTGAATGTCGGGTAACGGGCCAGCTCAATGCGGGCGGAGTCTCCTTGTGCGGGGGCTCTGCAAACCACTGTCCTAATCCTCATCGACATCACAAGATATATATATGAGTAAACGACCTCTTAGTATACACAACACTCATGCAACATACCCCGATATATACCATGAATTCTGAGTTAAAATTTACTCTTATACAGCATATATTAAAATCTAAAATTCTAATACATGTAATACATCATAAAACCAAAACCACAACCGGCTTTCTTCGCAGCACTCTTCTCATGGCGTCTCCTCGTGCGCTCCTGGCACGGCGTAATTCCCTCGACGGGGTGAGCTAATGCCGATAGTGGAATCACCTAAAATGATTTTTCTCCACCCTAAGTGCATATGCAATGCTCCAATGAAAACACACTTTCAAGTAAATTTGTGATCCTACTTGAATGTCTACATAATGAAATGATCAACTCATACGCCAGGAGTCCTCACTGCTCCCTCACACTTGCCTAAGCCGAGTATGAGAAACATTATTTTCAAAAACAAAGATATTTGTTTTAATTGTAGACTGACCCTCAGATATAGTAATTGGGTAGACTCAGATGATCTGTTGATGGACAGCTCCCTCGGGTATATCCAATTGGTAGAACTCAGGCAGTTAATATTTTATATGGACTACCCTCCAATTTTGTAATGTACACACTCCGATAATTATTATTATTAGTCAACCCTCCGAAACCATTCTCTCAATAAACCATCTCATGCACTCACTCCTATTGCTCTAGGGTGCCCCAATGCATATGGAATGCATGATGCCAATTCCAATATAATTTATATAACACATGCAAATATATATAACATGATATGCATTTATATAATTTAATCACACAAACATGTTATGCAATTTCACATCCATTACCGCAAAAAATTAGCTCCGTGGGCTGAGAATTTACAACCACAAGCAATTCAATTTGAATTACTCAACCAAACACATTATTTCACAAAAATATTTCATGAACACTATTCACATGAACAGTGAAACCCTCGGGTTACTGTTCACGACCAATCATTCAATCATCGGTTCACTTTGTGAACGAATTTGCGACCCATTTAGGCCTCATACGCATCAACACATAAATTAATGCACAATTTATCACACAATGCACTGAGAGCAGTCCATACCCATTCACGGTATCCCGAAAATGGAGTGCCATAATATTTCAAACCCACAGGTCCCTGAAAACTTGGGACCGATCAACTGCCAGTTGAGGCCTGAATAGCAAAACATCAGCCAATTTCTTAAATCAAGAGTAAAACAAGTAGGATGAAACCCATACCTCACGGAGTTTGTCGAAACTCGAGAAATCGAGCTCTGCGCATTGCCCTCTCCGTGTAGAATAACTTTCCCTCTTCAACAGAAGAGCCGGAAGCGGTTTGGTTCTCAAGATCTGAAGAGAGGCCTTACTCGCTCACAAAACCTAAAATGACCTCTTGCATCTCCCTCCTGAATTTCACGTTTTCTTTTGCTCTTTTGAATTGTAGGAGACGACACTATTTACTATCTTTGATACGACTATCATTAAAACAATTCCAAAATGTCATACATATCCCTTAGTACATATTTTTAACGTTTAGCACTATCTCGGCCATCCATTTCCATCCTCTCTCTACTCATGCAATATGTGTAACATGTATACATGTTATAAGTGACTTTTGTCACATCAAATATCGTTTTACGGCACCCGATACTCGGTGCCTCGAAAAATGTGCAAATCCGTATCTCGAAATTTAGTGAAGTCGGCGTGCTATCTAGATTCGCTGAGACAATTCCAACGGTGAAATCGCGTTGATCATCGAGATCTAGAGAATAAATTTCGGATTTTGATGAAGTCGTTTTACCATTTTCCACCAGTAAATTTCTCGGGTCTTACGATGCTCGGACGAGAGATCCTAGGTTCTGACACACTTTTGGAAGAGTTTCGAAGGCCATGGGGACATAGTTGATTATGGCGCGCTTTTAAATCCACGAACATATGACCTTGTCGGGAGAGGACCATACAGGTTATAGAGGACATGCTGCGAGCTATTGTCCTGGATATGGGAGTGTTGGGAGGAGCCCTTGCAGAGTAGTGGGGTCGCCTACAACAACATTTATCGGACAGTATACATATGGCACCTATGGGAGCTTTATATGGGGAGGCCGTATCGATCCACGATTTTTGGGCCAGAGGTGGGAGAGGTTTCATCAACGGTCGGATACGATTAGAGACACCTCCTAGAAAGGTGGGTTTGAAATCTGGCGTCTTCTTGACTACGGAGGCGGTAGGCAGTGTCGAGCCTCTAGAGTTTGAGGTGGGTGATCCGATCTTCTTGAAGGTGATGCCTAAGAGATGAGTGGTCGAGGTTCGGAGCGAGGGAAAATTTATCATCGAATTATGTCGGGCCCTTCGAGATACTTGAGAGGGTGGGCACAGTTGCGTATCGGTTGGCATTACCGCCGAGCTTATCAGGTGTCCATGAGGTGTTCCACGTCTCCATGCTCCGGAAGTATACTCCAGATTTAGCTCATATAGTGGATTGGGGAGGGATTATTGTTGATAGATGGGACCTTCGAGAAGGGACCAATGCGTATCTTGGATAGTCGGGATCAGGTTTTGCGACACAAGAACGTGAGGCTAGTGAAAGTGTTGTGGCAACACTGAAGAGTGAAGGAGGCAACATGGGAGTGCGATGACAAGATGTGGGCCACCTATCCTTTCCTATTTGAGGATGAAGGTGCGTTGTCTAATAATTTGAACTAGAATAACTATTGCATACGCATGTGTTTGTGTGTGCTAGTGTGTGTGAATTTCGGGGACAAGAATACATTAAGGGGGAAGAATGTAAGGCTTCGGAAAAAAATTCAACTAATTTTACGAGAAAAAAAGGTAAAATGGTAATTTCGGTTGGAAACGGATTTTCACAATATCTCGGATGATGAAACCGGACTTCACTTCGAGATTAGTTCGTTTCGCGAGAAATCACAGTCATGGGTCGAGATTTCGTCGAATTAGGGGGGTCAGTGCGCGTTTTTGACGACCAGTCGGGTGACACTTAAAGCATGTGACACATGGCACATGACCATGAGGGAGATGAGGAAAGAAGGTGGGGCCCTCACTTTAGGATAGGAACAAACAAAAAGAAAATAAAGAAAATAAAGAAAAGGAGACAAGTGGTAAGCGAGGAGGAAAATGGAAGGAAGCTTCCCACTTGGAGCAAAAATTGGTGGGAGAGAAGGAAAAAAAAAAAAGGAGGGGAAAAAGAAAGAAAGGAGCGGGGAAGGAAAAACAAGGGAGAAAAGAGGAAGAAAGGGGGAAGAAGGAAAAATAGAGGATTTCCGTTAAAACGATTAGCTCGATGATCGAGAATTAAAGTTGGTCGCGCGATGAAATTTCTTCGTAGGCGCCCAAAATCGGTGGGTTTAAACCGAACTCCCGGAAGTAGGGGTTTCTCTCCTACTTTTGTTATTCTTGGTCTAAGAGCCATTTAATGGCATGGGTTTCTTGGGGCCGTGAATGGCTGACAGTTTAGTCCCAATATTTTGGGATTGTACTTTGGAATAATTGGGACTATTTCAAACAGTCCAAGAAAGTGTTTGAGGGTTGGTTTTGATCCCAGGACTGATGTCTTCAGGTTTTATTGTGTGTTTGGTGTTTAGGGCTGTTTTTGGCCAAATTCTGGAAATGGAAAATGGACTAAACCGGGACTGGTCTAGGGGTTGTTGAGGCTGGATGATGCCTTGTTGAATTGAGGTTCTAAATCAAGGATCTTTTGTGTAATAGCTTGGTAGTTGAATAACATGATGTTGTGTGAAAAGATGCATGTTAATATATGCTTATTTGATGTGTTGACATGGGATACACGATGGATGTAAATTATATGTAGGAATTATAATTATCCATGATTTATTAAGGTTGCATGTAGCACTCATCATGAATGTAACGTGAATTGGCATGAAATGACCTTCCGCATTTCATATGCACGGGGACACCATATAGTATTGGGTGTGTGGAGGGTTGTAGTCATTCACCATTCTTGGTGAATGGGTGGTGAGCTCGGTCATGGGACAACGTTCAAGAAAATGAGTCTCACATGGTTGCATAGCATGAAAAGGAAAAATACGTGTGTTGGGCGGAGCAAGTTGAGGTAGATACCCTCCCAGGGTGAAATACTCAAATTTATTGAGGTTAGACATGATCACCAACGATGAAGCCCGTCAAAAATGTTGGAAAGGTGCGCGGCGTCCTACGGTGTAAACCTGAAAATCCGTGGCCCACAAATGTATAAAACACCGCGGAGATTTGAATTAAATCAATGACGTTGGGTTGTCCGATGGGTTATGATTTTAAAAGCAAAAGCTTTTTGAAAAAAAGAGATTGGGTGGAGTGAAACATGTGATGTGGAGACACTACTTGCGTGCACATGTGAGAGTCGAGTGAGACTCGGGACATGGGATAAATTGAGTCACATTCTCATCCATGACATATGATGATCGAGTAGGAATAGTATATTTTATAAATGTGTGTGTGTTTGCCATTGCATGTGCATTTAGGTGAGGAGTAGCCCTGGTAGGAGAATTCTTTTACTAGTCATTGCTCACCCCTTCATAGACAAATATTTTTAGGTGATGGAGGTACACCGGGAGATGAAACACATCGAGATCTTAGTTGTGAAAAGGCGGTTGTGGCTTATTCATGTCTTTTGTTGATGCGGATAGAATATCAGTTTGTATATGTAAATAAAGGAAGTTTTTGTAATAAAAATTTATTTTTTTGGATTTGTTCGATTGTAGTGTTAAAAGTTTTCCCAGATTTTATACGGCTTGCATAATGTGTATAGAGGCGTGGTATGGAATTCTTGCATTTGGGTGAAGGCTTTGGAGGTGCGAAAAGGCCAGAAAAGGCGGCTGCGCATCTTTGGGCAGTTTGGGTCGCATTAAAGCTTCTGGTTTTGTGTCGCGACATGGTTCTCTGTGTCGTGACATGGTTCTCAGGCTGCAGGAGGTTGCTGGGTAGCGATAGGGGTTTTCCCGATCGCGACAATGTTGTTTTTCTCTGTTTTTTCTCCGCGACGGGGTCCCACGGTGTCCGCGACAATGTTTTTCTTTGGAAACAGTATCGCGACCAATTCCCTTGTCGCCATCGAGGCAGTCCACGGGCAGAGAATTCGGGGTTGCAACGGAGCTTGGTTTAGGCTAAGAGATTTCGTGTCGCGATACAGATTTGTAGTGTCGCAACATAGTACTATTACGTCACAACAGAAAATTCCAGGACATGGGGTTTCCATGTCGCGACATAGCGTTCTATGTCGCCGCGGTGGACGGTGTCCGCGTCGCCCAGCAAAGGCGGCGTGCGCTCACGGGCCTTGGGCGTGTGCCCGCAGTGGCGCCGTGTTGCGTCCTGACGGGGAGGAGTTGCGTGCGCCAGACGAGGCGGCGCGCCGCGGCCCGGGCTGGCTAGCGCTGACGAAGACTAGCGTGCGGAAATTACACGCCGTGACGAGACTTGTCCAATAGCCAAAAAAAAAAAAAGACCCCCAGATTTGGGGCGTCACAGTGTGTGGCATGAAGGATACTTTTACAGTGTAGGCCTTGGGGTGCCGAGAGGCTCAAAGTTGGCTGAAAGACACGGGTGCTCAAGGTGGTCGTTGAATCTAATTGTCTTCTATTAGTGCAAGCAGTAAATCAACAGAGTGATTGTCAGTCATATGCTGGGTTAATAGTGGAAGATTGTCGACTTTTGTTGGAAGAGATACAAGATTGTTCTCTTATTTTTGTTAAGAGGTCAACGAACTAGGATGCCTATTCACTTGCTAGGGTTGCTGGCTCTTTGCTTGATTCTCCTATTGTTATTACTTTGAACACTTCTTAATATAATTTGCATATTCCTTTGTAAAAAAAAAGTTCAATATTTCTAAGTACTTATTTTTTATATTTATTAAATTACTTATGATTATAGGTGAATATATATATATATATATATATATATATATATATATATATATATGCACCATATATATATATATATATATATATATATATTTTGTTACCCAGTCGGAAACATATATCGATACTATGGAAAGCGGTTTGTGAACTAACATAGCGAACGGGAAGGAAAAATGTTTTATTGGAACATTTAACGAACTTCAGAGCATAAATAAGGAGCGATCAAGTCTTTGGCCATTGGTTTGTTCGCTAAGACTATTTATTGCCCTTGCAGTGGTGCTTCGAGTCCTTGGCAATTTGTCTCGGGGATAAAATGGTCTCAATGCATGAAAATCACTTCTCAAGGTTGGTACATCGGGTGCAAAACTTGTGCGGAGCTTCGGTCTCTCAACGAAACGAAGATGATGTATGAAACATGAAAGAATCAAATACGTGTTTTAATGAATGAATGAATGGCTGTATAGACTTCGCTCATGGCTGTTCGATTACGATCGCGAAGCTGTGCTAAGTCGTAAATCAATCTGTGTTTAATGAATGAATGAATGGCCTATTTATAGACTTCGCTCATATTTGTTCGGTACGGTCGTAGGCTTAATCTTTGAAGAATCGTGTCTGTCTGTTTCTGATGATCGCGTCTGTGGAAAGAAGCGCGATTGGTCAAGCCGGTACTTCCCGAAATGGCCGGTTGGACTCCCGATGGTAACCTATGCAAAGCAGCCGGCGATTTTGATGTTTCGGGTTTAAAAAATAATTGGATATATATACATCCGAACTTAGGCTGGGCGGGCGAGCATGTGAGGCGGGGCGGGTAGACCAAACATGGTAGGTCTCGCTCAAAAGCAGGGTCTTCATAGAGTAGCTGCTTCTGAGGTGAAGTGTATATATCTTTTGGCTGAAAGTCTTTGTTCATCCGGAGTATGGGACCTTGAAGCCTTTCATGGCTTAAGCGATTTTGTTCTGTTTTGGTAGTGATGTTTGGGCCGATTTCTAATTAGAAAAACTCGCAATGGTTTGAGCAACTTAATATAGATAATCTTCCATCTCCTCATGGAGAGCACACATTCTAATGTGGACCCACTACAAGGATTTGTGAGGCCGTTTAATTTCTTCCAAAATAAACTGTTCTATCTTGTTTTACTTGTATATATATATATATATATATATATATATATATATATATATATATATATATATATATATATATATATATATAAGTCTTATTATATAAAACAAAAATCTACTAAAAAAATAATAAATAAAATTTTAAAAATAAAAAATTTAAATTAAGTAAATACAAAATAAATGAAAGAAATAGAATATTATCTTATAAATTTAATTAAAAATTATAAAATGTAATTCATGAAAAAGCACAAAAAAAACAAAAGATTAATCGACAATAAAAAAAGAAAAAAAAGAAATGGGATTGTGTTGGGGGGCAAGGTTGAAGGCTACGGTTTGAGGTCGGGTATTTGGGCGCGTGGGGTATAGGCTGGGGAGATGAGCTTTTCTGTCTCATCAAAATATATGTTTTTGGGCTTAATTGTGATGGTTTCATGGATTCTGTATGAAATAAGGGTTTCATCTAACCATAAAGCATGATTCCCCCCTCTACTTATCCTCAAAATTGCATCTTACTCCAAGAGAATTCATCCTAGTGAGCTTGTTTGTTAAATTAATACGTATTCCTCGGTAAGTATTGAGTTCACGGTCTCTAAAAGATGAAGTCACCTGCCCAAAAATTATATTACCGCGGCCAACATGGTTCAAATTGTGCTATAGAAAAGGAGTTTAGCATCAAAGTAATTCATTTAAAAAAAAAAAATTATATTAGTTGTCTTCAAACTAGTCTTCCTTGTATTTTGAAAATTGTTTTCACCAACTATAGTAATTTTGTAAAATCATAATTGGTGAATGCGGTTTTCAAAATATGTGAAAGACTATTTTAATGATTATTTTGAAAAGAAGACTACTCATTTAACATAGAAAACTACTTTAATGATTATTTCGAAAAAAAGACTACTCATATAATTTTTTGTAAAAATTGAATTACTTTGAAGCTAAACTCATAGAAAAGAGTAACAACTATTAAAGCCTGCCTGAAATGAGAAATGAAAGACATTTCAACTACTTAAATAGACTGATAATTTTAATGGCAAAATTTGAGGTGTGTATCTTAGAAAAACCCTAGCTGCCCATCCCCTTATTTTCTTTTATCTTGTTCTATTATTCCTTTTCCTCAAGCTATGAGGGATAATTTTTGTCGTTATTAGCGCAGAAATGCGGAACTACGTCTTTGTATTTCATTTTCTTTGGCACCCGACAAATAGTTCTTGAATATTTAGATCTTGTATTTTTCGGTATTTGTCGCCGTCTTATTACGGGGTTTGATTTATGCGTTGTCGTATTCTTATGTTGATTTGTCGTCGGTTTGTTGCGATGTGATGCTTTTCGTGGTCTTATTACATGATTTTATTTTTATGGGGGCGATTCAGAGAGGTAAAGCAATTTCGATCAGTCGAAGATATTAAATTATGGTCCTCAATATATTAAAAAATTAGAGTCATAGATATTCTAGTCACTATATTATCAAATTTATAGGTTTTATACATATTAACTTGGATATTGTTTCATGCCATAGAGTTTTTAACAATTTTAGCTTGAATCTTGTCGATACATTATAATTTTGAATAAATAATATTATTTTTTCTTTTTAAATGTAAGGTAGCGTTTATTTTTGTTTTGCTTAAAGCGATTTCTTCCGGTCGAAACGATTGTGTTTTTAATTTTTTTCACGACTTATTATTGAATTTTTGAAATTTTTGGCTGAATTAAAAAATCCAATTTGGTCTTTTGGTTTTTTCTTAATGTTTTTCTTTATTAAGAAAAAAAATAGATATTCATATATGAGAAAATCATATATTTTATAATCAAACTGAAACAGTGAAGAAAAACTTAAATACAAATTAAAAGATTGATATTTTAAAAATAAAAATAAAAAATAAAAACTTAATCGTGTTAAACACTATTCACAACAAAAGTTATTTTCAACATTAAACAGAAAAAACAAATACCACTAAGTTATGAATACATATTTCAACACCAATCGTGCAATTTTTTTTGGGTTGAAAACCCTTGCCCCAAATATCCTTTGTGAGCCCAATCTTTTTTCATTCATTATAAATTGGTGACGTCCAATTTCAATTCCGTTTTTTCCCAATGTTTTTCTAAATTTTGAAGTCAAATTTTCATGAAAGCAAATTGCAATGTAGGATTAATTAAGCCAGATCTTCAATACTGCCATTGGCTCGTGGGATTGGACGAATGCGTGTGGCTTTCATATTTATGATATTCAAAACTAGGAATTTTGAGAGATCAAATAGAGTTACCAAACTTTTGAGGAGAAGACGTAAAGAGAAACGTAGAACTTGAAAAGCAGCTATATCTGATATCAAGATGGGAAGTTGCAGGCTATCTTCAAGATGCAGGGACGTAGAAAAATTTAGTGGATCTTGATTATCTGATGGGATTTAATCACTTATTTTGAAGAAGAGTATTGGATTGTGAAACCTTAATCAATATTATTGTGGTATGGAAAGAAGAAGGGGATGTCAAGGGGAGCGAGGGCGGGCTAGGGTTTGGTTTCTGGGGGGGACGGATAAATGTACACAGCTCGGATTTTTTAAAACAATTTTCTTAATTGTAGTAATTCAAACTCAAAATGCTATTCTTTGCCATCATTGGAAATAGCCCAAATATTAAATTTGATAGGTTGCAGCGAAGGATTTAAAAATTGTAAAAAACTTATCTTCTTGTCTTTGTCTTCGTTGAACTTCCGGAATTTTGGCTCCACCATTATAATCATAGGGTATGTTTAAATTGTATAAGTTTAGGAAAGATTAATAAATGAGGATGCTAGCCAATTGTATTGTAATTTGATGAATTTCAAAGGGGCCATACATTTGTTCTTAGCATGTGATAGTTTTCTTTTTCTTTTTCTTCTTTCTTCTTCTTTGTCTTTTATGACTAATATAAGATTTCTTTCTTACTTTTTTTTTTGAAAAGAGAAATTTCATTGTTTGGGAACGGGCTTATACTGGCTACTTTGTGTAATTCGAGGTTGTGTTTGAGTTCGATAGAGGAATTTAAATTACAATGCAAAATTCGTTTTGTATATGATGTTAAGGCAAAGTATAGATCCTTTTCTGATCTCGCCATCTAGGGTTTGCGAGATTGGAGTCGTATTGAGAGTCGTCAAAGGCAAGCCGAAGCATGAAATATATGAACCCAAAAAAAAAAAAAAATATATATATATATATATATATATATATATATATATATATATATATGTGGATAATGTTGGACTAGCTTTCTCAATTCTCACTGATATAGAGTGTTTCTGAAAACAGGACAAAAGTTCATCCCTTTGTAACTGCAAGCAGCCCATCGAACGCGTCTTTTTGCCTTTGTTTTTGTAATCGTTGACTCTTAGCAAGATGGATTTTGTGAGCCCAGTCCTGGATGTGTTAACTCGCTTGTATGCTTGCACCGCCAAGCATGCTTCCCTGTCACTCTTTCATCTCCAAACAAGATGTGGAACTGGCAGAGATGAATGTTAGAACTCAGAATCTAAGTGAAGATATGTCTCAGCCGCCACGCGTCACAGGAAGCGAGGGGCTTGTGAGCTAATATTAGGCCGAGACTAATTACTACTTTTGAACGTTGGTGTACTTAAAGTCTTTATACTTAAATCAATAACGTAATAAAGATACAAAAATACAAATAAAACTACCACCGATAGTAGTGTTCTGATGGTATCATGCTCTGTCCAGGTTAAGTCACCGTTTACGTATCAAAGCGTGCGTTTACGTTTACGCATCGGCGTGAACTCTTTGTGATGAACTCACATTAGTGTCTTGGCCATTTGTATCTGCGAAAGATCGCGGACGTCTCTATACTACGGATTGAAAAGCAGGTGCCAAGCTTTACTTGACAGTGGGAAGCATGTCATATGCATATAAACATTTATAGTAAGCAAATAATAATGTCATCTCAAAATTTTCGCGAATTCATATAACAAACTAATACACATAGTTGTACTTATAACGAGCTTATCTTGTCGGATCTGCTGGGATTTCTGAGAACATACTGCCGCGGGACATACTTGTACGGAGATCCGTGGAGTACATAAGAACTTATGCTTATACGAGAGGTACGTGGTACATTGAAACGAAGAACGATGCCACCAATTTCACCACCTGTTTCTTTATTAAATAAGTTCCAGTTAACATCGTATATGGTATTGGAATCTTTGGAGCCGATGTGTAAATGGTAGGACCGGCCGCCCGATAAATTGCGGAATATGCGATTACGGTGTTGAGTGTCGTAGCACAAAGCGGGAGTGTCGAAGCAACTGGTTGACGTGTATGCGGCGTAGCGAAGTGTCATGCTTGGCGGGAGTCTTAGAAGCCGCCGTCGGGCGTACTGCCCGCATAGCGAGTGTCGTAGCCTTATTTGGCGAGTGTCAGCGGCAGTTAGGCGTCTCACGCAAGTAAGCGTCGTGCTTAGCGAGAATCTTGACGCGATCGACGATGCACCTTGCATGCAAGTATCGTGTCTTAGCGAGTCTTCGAGCGATGAGGCGTGCTACGCCCGATATAGCAGTGTTTGTGTCATTTAATACCTAGTCTTGGCGTTCCACTACAATTATATGTATTCGAAGCTCTTATCTTATCATAAGGCGTTAAGTTTGCCCTTGGCTCAGCCTCGGCGAGCCCGAGTCAGATACATTTTCACTTAGTTACATTCTTATTTGAATGTCGTTATTCATTTATTAGGGTTCACATCTGCCGGTGATCTGGTCGAGCTTATGATACGAATACAACAATCGGTACATCGGAGGCGATTAGTCTTTGAGGTACCACTTGGATTAATCTGGGTACCAATCATGTTCTAGAAGTTAGTCTGGGTACCGCACGGATTCACGGTGAAGTGTCTTAGGCACCATTTGCCTTTGCATAAGTGAGTGGGTACCACCTGTTGATACTGGAAGTCTGGGTCGCGGTCTGCCCTAGAAATGGAAAATTTCACCATTTTCATTCCTTTCTCCCATAAATCTCTTCTATGCCAACACATCAAAACTAAAATGGAATCCCTCGAAACAGCTCAAACTCTTATAATGGTGGTTTATAATTTTCTTAAACCAAACCCAGCCATAAAATCAAGGATTGTACAAGGTGTAAATCTTTACAAAACCATAGGAGTAGGAAGGATTCCATATCATTGATACAGCTATAGTTTCCAACCCATCTTCAACAAATCTAGGGTTATGATGAATTCCTAACTAAACCCTAGGTTTGGAAACCATAGAAATCCCTATCAAAGTCCAAAATACACATGATTCCATACAAAACCATAGTTCCATAGAGTTTCATACTAGAATCCATACAAAAACTAGACTTCTATACTTAGTTCCATACCTTTTTCTCTTCTCCTTCTTATATATCCTCCTTAACTCTTCTTCTTCTATTCTCTGCTGTTAAACGTGAAGCCACTAAATTTGGGAGACCAAAGCAGGAGATATTTTGGTCTAAATATCTACATATTAAATTTTTTCCCTTTTATTGGATTAGAGTCCCATCTCTTTATTATTTACCAAAACAAGTTATGTTATTTCCATTTTAACCCATAGTCTTCTTATCTTATGACTTCTATGTCCCATTTTTGACAAATTATAAATTTGTCCTTGTGTCTTATACAAATTTTGGGTTTCTCAATTTCCATGTTTCGCATTTAAATTATGAAAAATTCAACTTATGCCTACAAAATACTCTAAACATGCCGAAAACGATTAGAGTATATTTCGGGGTGTTACATGTAAAGGCCAAAGTTGCAATTGCATTGTAACAAAATATGAGGGTCAGAGGGGAAGTGATAAATTGGCTCTCGAAAATCAATTTTGAAGAGGTTAGAGTGGAGCAAATTCTGCAACAAGGGGATATGGAAGTAGAGAAGAAATGTCTTGGAAGCAGCTGTCCCAAGAATTTCTGGTCAAGCTTCAAGCTTGGGAAGAAAGTATATGGAAATACCATCACCATTGTTAACCTCCTGGGTGAGGGAAGGAATTTTGATTCTGTGGCATCTGGGGCATAAAGTTCATTAATAGATGAAATGCCTATTGGGCATACTGTGGGCTTAGATTGGTTGTATGAGAAGGTTTGCAGCTGCCTCACTGAAGATAAAGTGGGAATTATTGGATTATATGGAACAGGGGGTGTTGGGAAAACAACTCTAATGAAGAAAATCAACAATGAGTTCTTAAAGGCCAGCCAATTCGGTTGGTGATTTGGGTCTCCTTGTCAAACAAGCAAGTGTGAGAGAACTGCTCCAAGAGGTGATTCAGAAATAAATTACAGATCCCGGATAGCATGTGGCGGGAGTAGAACAGAAGAAGATGAAAGGGCTAGAGAGATATTCAACATCATGAAAACAAAAAGGTTTGTGCTACTTTTGGATGATGTATGGCAAAGGCTTGATATCTCAGAAATAGGAGTCCCCCATCTTCCTCTTCTAGATGATCAAAATAAGTCCAAAGTAATAATCACGACTAGATTCATGAGGATATGCAGTGACATGGAAGTTCAAGCGACATTTAAAGTAAACTGTTTGACAAGGGAAGAAGCCTTGGCTTCATTCTTGAAGAAGGTCAGGGAAGACACTCTAAGCTCTCATCCTGATATCCCAAATCTCACCGAGGCAATGACAGAGAGGTGCCAAGGCTTGCCACTTGCCCTCGTTACTGTTGGACGAGCAATGGCTCACACTTACTGCCCAGAATGGGAACAGGCAATACAAGAACTGGAGAAGAACCCATCAAATTTCCAGGTGTGGAAATAAAATGTTTGATGTTTTGAAGCTGAGTTATGATAGCATAAGGATGATATCACCAAATCTGTTTTCCTATATCTCTCTGTATTTCCTAAGAGATATGAAGTTAGGAATGATGAGCTTATAGAACATTGAGTTGGGAAGGGTTTTTTGATGTTGAAGACATATATGAAGCACGTAGACGAGGACACAAAATCATTGAAGACCTAAGAGCAACTCCAACAGTGGAGCAAAAGAGCAAAAGCTAAAAATAGATGCTTTTGAAGAAAAAACCAGCTCCAGCAGTGGAGCAAAACCGGGAGCAATATTATGGCTGATGAACAGTGATCAGCTAAATATGGGCAAATATAACTGATCACTGTTTATCAGCAAAACAGGGGAAAAACCAATCCTACCCTCGTTTTCTATCCGTTGGAGGCAGGGTAAAAAACTAAAGGAAAAACTGGAATCCCATTCTCCAGAACAGAGAATGGCCTGAACATTGCAAGCATGAACCATTTTGAAATCCCAACAACTGAGTCAAATTTCAATAAATAGAGCACAACCGGAAACGACATCCATATCAAGATTTGGGTAATCTGAGGGCAATCTCAAGAAACGATTCGAAGCTAAATATAGAAGAGGAGGAAAGCCAACACCTCAAGTGCCGTCGCCCTCGCCGTCGCAATGCCCAGCGTCCGCAGTCGCTTCCGCAGATCCTGACTTGCAGTCATATCTCCCAAAGGTCACCTACTCTTCTACTCGTCTTTCCTCCTAATCTCTCTCCCGACTATTATCTTTTCGATCGGCTCGTCTCCCGTTTTGGGTAACACGGGATGAGCTGGTGGTGGGTTGGAGCTATTGGCGCTGCCAAGGCACATCCACTTCTCTCTCTATCTTCCTTTTTTTCTCTCTGCTTTTCCATCTTTTTCGTTACATCTGATGGTTGTTGTTTTGAATTTTGATTGAGTCTTGCAGAAGAAATTCGACGAGGATGATGCTCAGTGTGGCTATCAAAGCATGGGTTTGGTGATTGGCGCCACGGGCATCGCCGGCAACAGCCTCTCTGAAATTCTACCTCTCTCTGACACTCCCGGCGGTCCATGGAAGGTTTACGGCGTGGCTCGCCGCCCTCGTCAGAGTTGGAACGCCGATCACCCCATCGAGTACATCCAATGCGACGTCTCCGATCCGGAGGATGCCCTCGCCAAGCTCTCCCCTCTGACCGACGTTACCCATGTCTTTTACGTCACCTGGACCATACGCCGCACCAAGATTGAGAACTGCGAGGCCAACGGCGCCATGCTCCGGAATGTTCTCCGGGCGTTGATCCCCAACGCCCCCAATATCCGCCACATCTGCCTCCAAACTGGTAGCCGCACTACTTCGGACCTTTCGAGGCCGTAGGCAAGATCAAATCCCACGATCCTCCGTTCCACGAAGATCTGCCCAGATTGGATGGCACGAATTTCTGCACTCCTGGAAGAAGACATCCTGTTCGACGAGTGTGAAAAGGAGGGTTTGACTTGGTCCGTGCACCGCCCTACCGTGATTTCTTTTAAAATACATAGCAAAACGACGTCGTTTTAATGTATATTGGTCCAAAACGACGCCGTTTTGGGTATGTGAACGCTAATTCAAAACGGCGCCGTTTTGGACCAGATTTGTCCAAAACGACGTCGTTTTGGACTAAGGCAGAATTTAAAATAAAACCTTCCAGAGACAAAACGACGTCGTTTTTGCTCAAAAAAGGCCAAAACGACACCGTTTTGCATCTGAAGTCATTTTTGGCCAAATAGACAGCCTACAAATATTTTTTGCAACTTCTAATTATTTTCAATATATAATATTATAAATAAAATAAAATTAATCAATGAAAAAAACCATAAATCATATTTTTTTGGGAATAATCTAAAATACAAATTAAAATATAGATGTTTTATTTGATATAAATTAATTTATTTTATTGTCATTAACATACATATCTTTCATTGAATATTCAATTAATTATTTAAATATTTATTTTTATTGATTTAATTAAATATTTATGGCCATATTTATTTTTAATTGAATATATATTTTTATTTTAAATTTTAATTAAATATTTATTTATCTTTTTAAATTGTATGGAGTGATATAAATGAATGAAGGGTACATGATGTAATTATTAAATAAGATAAAGGGTAAAATTGGAATAGATTTAGGATAGATGAAAGCTTTGGCGTTTAGTTCGCGAATTTTGAGCTGTCAAAAATTAGAGTATGAAATTTTGATGTATTCTAATCTTTGGATTTTCGTTTCGAAAATATGTTTCGTCTTCCAATTTGGTTGAAAATTCGTTTTCATTCAATGCATTAGTTGGAACAATTAAAACGGAAAAGCTTGACATGCTGAGTTTCGATTTATGCGCCAAAATGTTGAAAATAGTGAATTCATTTTATTTGTTTTAAATTTGTTTTAAATGCTGATAAATAATAGCATTTCTTGTTTTAGAAAAGTTTGAATAGAGAAAACAGAAAATTTTCTTACCTCTTAAACATGGCAGCCTTAGATCTTCCATTCTTGGAATCTTTCTAGATAAAATTTCTTAAATACCGAAAGTAAGCTTTTGGAGCGAAAAAAAATAAACTTTAGATCTTTTTTTTTTTTTCTTAGCTAACGAAGATCTTCCACAGAATCTTTGCTTGTTAGGAGCGAGTGATGGATTTAAAGTAACGCCAAGATGCACGATGTGATCCGTGACATGGCCTTATGGATGGCTGAAAGTGGAAACGGGTGGAGCAAACATTGGTATGTGAATTTCTTCGGTTTGTTGATACTGGGAGGATTACCCCAGCTGGAAGGAGGCGAGAAACGATATCTCATTGTGGGGTAGGAATATTGAGAAACTCCTAGAAACACCACAATACTCGAATATCCAGACTCTGTTTGTTAGAGAATGCACTGAGCTGAAGACATTTCCAAGTGGGTTCTTCCAATTCATGCCCCTCATAAGAGTGTTAAATTTGTCAGCTACCCATAGACTAACCGAGTTTTCCTGCTGGTATCGAGGCTAATCAGCGGAACATCTTAATCTTTCAATGACATGCATTAAGCAATTACCAACTGAGATTATGAATTTGGCAAAGCTGAGGTGTCTGCTACTTGACAGCATGCACTCACTTATAATTCCACCAAATCTCATATCAAGTCTTTCATGGTTTCAGTTATTTAGTATGTACGATGGAAATGCTTTATCCACGTATCGTCAAGCCTTGTTGGGGGAATTGGAGTCCATTGAACTGTTGGATGAGTTATCTCTCTCCTTCCGTAGTGTTGAAGCTCTCAACAGATTACTGAGCTCCTACAAGTTACAGAGGTGTATGAGACGTTTAGGCCTCAATGACTGCAGGAAATTGTTCTGCCTTGAGCTATCATCGCTATCATTGAGCTATTTGGAGACTCTTTGTTTATTCAACTGTCTTCAATTGGAAGATGTCAGAGTTAATATTGAAAGAGCATATGATATTCCCAATCCTGAGTTGATACTAAGAAACAAACAATACTTTGGCAAGCTTCGGGATGTAAAGATTTGGAGTTGTCCGAAACTGCAGAACTTGACGTGGCTTGTTCATGCTGCAGGCCTTGAGTCACTTAGCATTCAGTCCTGTGAGTCCATGAAAGAAGTGATAAGTCATGATTATGGAGCTTCGACATCAGAACATGTGAGAGTGTTCACAAGGCTTACAACTATTGTATTGGTGGCATGCCACTTCTAAGAAGCATCTACCAGGGTGCCCTTCTCTTTACAAATTTGGAAGTTATGTGTGTGATCAATTGTCCAAAGCTCGGAAGGCTCCCGTTTGATGCTAATAGTGCTGCCAAGAGCTTAAAGAAAATTGAAGGAGATATCAACTGGTGGAATGACTTGCAATGGGAGCATGAGATCATTGCGCTAACTTTCGTCAAATACTTTTCCCCACAGTACTTGGCTGATTCAATCCATGTCTCAGGTATCTTCTTTTAAGAAAGCATGATGATAATCATATCCAACCCAAATCCTACAAGATTAGTTTTTTAGAAAAATAGGTTGTTTAACGTAGTATCGAGGCTTGTAGTGGTTTGGAGGGAGGTGAGGATTCGGCACTGGCATGCGGTGAAATTATTTGTTCCTAGTTTAAATATTGATGCATTGGTTTGTTTGTCTCTCCATATGCAAGTATGTGACTACATGTGAGAAAGGGTGTTAGAAGCATAATAGTACTCATATTGTACATAAATCCTACAAGATTAAGGGCTTGTTTGGTTCTTGTTTTTTAAAACCGTTTTTGAAAATAATTTTTGAAAACATAGAGAACACTATTTTGGTGTTATCTGAAAAATTGTTATTGTTCTATGAATTTAATATTTTTTGTTTTCTCTACAGTTTATAGAACAAAAAAGAACTGGGAACCAAACTATGTTCTCCGTGATCTTCTTGTTCTCCTTGTTTTTCATAACAAAAAACAGTTCTAAAAAATGGTAAACAAACGAGCCCAAAGCTTTTAGGAAAATAGGTGTATGAGCTTTTAGGAAAATAGGTTGTTTAACACCTTGGAAACAGAACTCCACATGCTTTATTTATAAACGTTGTTATGTGATTGAAAAAAATTGCACTTTAGCTTCCAGCAGCATCATCATCATCATTATGATTATCACCAAGTCATAGAATTAATCAATTGCAACAAACAGATGATATGGGAGAAAGGGAACGGTCGGCTATTACTCAAAGGTTTTATCTCATGGCAACCAAAAAAAAGATGGAAAAAGGGTCAGCCTCTAGGTCAGGGACCTAAGCACAGCTCAGGGAGGGAAGCTAAATATTGGTGACCCTCACCCAAGCAGGTACTGCTCGCACTGTCTTATGACTTCCAACTTCCAAGTTTTGCTGCTGCTGGTTTAAACTTATGATTATTTCTCTTTGGAAATGTTTTCAGAAAATAATTAGAAAAAAAAAAAATCATGTTTGAAGACCAACAGATTGAATTTTTTAGATGCCATCTAAACATATTCACTACTTGTTTTATGCAGGCATGGGTGTTTGAAGCTTGATACAACAGAGCAAGATGCATGGTACTCTATAAATGGTGTGTAGGAGATAGGCCAAATGTTTTATTATTTATTATGCGTTTGTGTGTTTGGAACCCTTTGAATTTATTGTTTGACTAATAGCTTAAGACTGAATTGAATTTTAAAAATAAATTAATAATTAGTTGTAAACAGGGAGAGATTACATTAAATTGAAGTTAACAAAACTGCGGTGCTTGTTACTTGATGGTATGCCTCCACTTCTAATTCCTCCACATGTGATATCAAGTCTTCCATCATTGCATTTGTTCATCAATATTTCTGAACCACTTGGGGACTCTTGTGATATTCAATTGTCTTGAATTGCAAGAAACTAAAATTAACATTGAAAAAGAGGGAAGCAGGGGATTTGAACAATCTCATGATACCCCAAATCCTAGATTGATAGTGAGAAACAACCAGCACTTTACGATGTAAAGATTTGGAGTCATCCAAGACTGTTGAACTTGACATGTCTTATTTATGTTGCCCACCTTGAGTCGCTCAATGTTCAATTCTGTGAATCCATGTGAGAAGTGATTAGCAGTGAATGTGCAACTTCAAGTGCACAGAATGTCAGCATATTTTGAATGACTCACATCTCTAGTAGTAAGTATGTGTCATGCCAATGCTGGCGAGCATCTGTCAGGGGTGCTACTCTTCCCTTCATTGGAAGCAATCTCTGTAAGGCTGCAGTAGTAAAGCGAAGAACTTAAAGAAAATTGAAGGAGATATGACGTGGTGGAACAGTTTGGGGTGGGAGGATGAGTTTGTGAAGAATACTTTCTGTTGCAATGATTTTGTGATTTTCATTATAACGTGTAAAATAAAAACATGTGGTTCTGATTGTGCTAGGAAATTGAAGTATTTTCAAATTGAGGCAGTCTTGAAAAATTAAAAACTGCCCCAGTGGAAACAGCGAGAGTTTTACGATACCCTTGTGATTCGCTTTATAATCTAAATAGATAATGTCGTAAAAATGTAAAGATTGAAAGAATAACAGTTGAAGAAAATGTTAAACTGCATTAGGAATGAATGGGACAAACAGTGCTGAGGAATTGAAAGAAATTTGATTAGAACTTGAAAATGGAATACTGAAATGCGTTGAAGAATTAAAAGAAAGTGTTAGAACTTGAAAATGGGTGTGAAATGTGTTGGCCAGAATTCAAAAGAAACTGCATTAGAACTTTGAAAATGGGTGTTGAATTGATGGCTTAATTAAGAAAGGTAAAAATCTTTGAAGTAAATTATCATTCTTTAACTTTGTAAAGTTGATTGATTGGTTTGTTATTTCTAATCCATTTCTTTATAGGAATCCTTAAATAGTCCAACTTTTGCATTTTCTCCACTTCCTCAAGTCACTGCTCACGTTTCCATTAGGGAGACTTGCTCATCTGGTTTTTTCCACCACTTTAAATAATTGCCCACATTCTTTTATCACTTTTAAAATTTGAAACAAAGTCAAGTTTGACTTTAAATTTTTTTACAATTTTCATAAATATCCATGAAATTTTATATGGGCTTAATCAAATGGATTTAGGCAATGGATTTTTAACCAGGCTTGGACTCAAGCCTAAATACGCTTTATGAATTAGGAAAAATTTAATTTAAGTGCAAATAATTGCCACCTGCGTACATTACGGATTGAGGCCCAAAGTGCAGTTCTTGCCCAGATTTCGAGTTCCAACTGTAAAAACGAGTGAGGTTGGATCAAACGAGGAGACAAATGTTGATTATCCGAGACAAAATTCATGTGAGTTGAAATCTCCAACCTTCGTCCTACCTTTACTGAAAAACTAGGCCTCTACTCAACACGAAATCACCCTTTCACCTTCCTCTTCTAGCTTTGAACACTTTAAATCCCTTTTCTTTTGTTCCAAGAACTCATTTATTTCAAGAGGCTCAACACCAAGGCAATCTCTTCTCATTCAAAGAGAGGAACCATTTTTCCATATTCCCTTCCATTCCCGACGACAATCTTCACCGCCCCTCCAAGATTTGCTACCGCCGGCTCGAGTTTCACCTTTGCTGCTGCAAGGTTTGATTTTTCTTCTTCGTCTGTTGCCGACGCCGCGAAGGAGAACCCCGACGCTGCCGCTATTGTTGCCCCTACTTTCCTCTCCCATCGAAGCCCGACACCACTTCTCCATCGACCTTCATTGCCAGAACAAACTTCTATTTTTCGGTGAAATCTCTTCGCCACGATCTGCAATCGTCACCGCGAAGTTCGACCCTTGTCGTCGTCGCACTCGACGCCGCCTTCATCCTCGATCTTCTTGGTCACCGGACTCCCCCGTTGTTGTTCGTGTCGTCGATTTTGGTGTCGCTGCTACCAGTTCCGAATCTCACGGTCGTCGACCCCTGACATCGTTTCAAGTTTCAATTTTTTTGGCTATTCCTTCGTCGAAATCTGTTACCGCTGTTCCTCCCGAAGCCTACAGGAAGATTCCCAACGTTTCAGTCGCTGCTACACCTAAAAGGTTCGATCTCTTCTGTTGTCGGGCTCCGCCATCCCCATCTTCGATCTTGGCTGCTCTTATTCCGTCATCCATCACCGGCTTTTCATCAAGGATCGACGCTGCTGCTTGTCTCGGCGTCACCATGGCAAGGTTCGAAGCCCACATTCCACCTCTGCTTTCGGCCGGGTTTTCAAATTCTTCCTTGAGTAAATTCTCTTTGCTATAGAAATCAGAGATTGTTTCTTTCTTTGAAATTGTGTTGAACAGAGAAATGGTCGACAGTGTTCCACCATGCCGAAATTTCTATGGAGATAAAATTTTTGACAATGATGGTTAACTGTCCTTACCATACCAAACTGATTTCCTTTGGAACCTTCCTCCCACAAGACCATCATGGGGAAATTTTCTTATCTTCAAATTCTTTTCTCCCAGGTTCTGGCTTATCCACTGAAAAATCTTTTCAATTTGTCTATCGATGGAAACGATTCATAGGTAATTCTCTAATCATCCCCCAGGTGCATTTGGTTTCTTTACCTTGGATAAGTCTTGAGATTGTATAAAGCCTGAAAATATTCAATCTTTTGGCATTACAGCCTGAAACTTGAGACTTTTGGCTTTATAGCCAGAAATTCGGAATTTTCGATCCGGACCCTGGCATTTAGCTTTTATTGATTTCCTTAGACTTATTTGCTGTAGGTATCTCTAGCTTTGGACTCATGGCTTTCGACCAGGTTTAGTCTTCATTAAGGTAATCCCTTTCTTTGCTTGTGCTCATCTTTCTTTAACCCGTACTGGCTATGATGTAACTTCTGCTATGCAATACCACTACTCTTCCTCATTTGCTTGGGTCGGGCTTTGCATATTCTATTGGAGAAGTGTCTACCTCTCCACCTCCTTTCCTTTTTTCCATTGAGATCGGCAACCAAACTACTTCTTAGGAAGAAATTAAAGCCTATGGTGAACCCGACCAAGTAATGACCAAGGGCTTCGTGTGGATGGGTTGCTGGGTTGTCCCTGAATTTTAGAGGACATTGGGCATCTTTGGGAATTGAGTAGTTTATCAATCTTACCATTGTAAACACCTCTCTTGATGTGGAATTGATGAGTGTGGTATAAAAAATTTGGTCGAAGAGTATTAACTCTTTCATGCTCCCTTTTGGGCCTATTTCCATACTTGAGGGATGTTATCATTCTCACTGGATTGCCCATTCAAGGTGCTATTGTGCTGTGTCTGCTTGATACTCAAGATTCATCCCTTCTAGCTATTGAGGTTTCCTCCACTATCCAAACTTCGTACTTTGCCACTATCCAAAAATGGTATGATGTCACTGTGATTCCATCTACTGTTGAACGCGTTGAGTTCTTGTGGGTTCTCTTATGCATATATGTTTTTTTTTCTCACATCTGGAAAACCAGCCATTGTGTATTTACCCTTGGTGAAGACACTTACTCTAGGTCGGCCGTATGCCTTAGACACTTTACTATTAGCCTCAGTTTATCAAGCCATGAGTAAGTACGTATCTTATGAGCCTTACCATTGAGTTGGTGGTGCCTTATGGTTTGTACTGATGTGATTGGTTGCATACTTTCCCGAGCTTTAGACAGATCCTACCTCCTTCAAGACCTTAGGGCTCCATGCAGTGCATTCTCTACCCACCATGCCCTCTGAAGGTCTTATGTCCTTTTTCTTCGTTTTGGTAGATCAAGTGCTGGTCTACTTATTCTTGGCTTGGTCTGTACCCTATTTGACTACAGGAATCGAGACTTTGGCTTCTTCATCCCATATCACCTTGATTTTGAGAATTCTAGCTTTACCAATACCACTTGTAGAGTGCTTGTATCGAGGTTCTTTGCTTTTCCATTTCTTTATCACGAATCTTCGACTAGTCTATGGCGTATCTCCCTTGTTTATGGGCTGCCAGTTAGGTTTCAACAATTTATTCGAGTTTCCCTCCTTGCCTTCTAACTAATAAATTTGGGCCCGGTACAAAAAATTTGGTTAAGAATATCGAATCCTTTTGCTCTGGTAGGTTATCACCTTGTGACAACCATGACCCCTTCTCCTCTTGGTGGAATGTTAGATTTGACAAAGCTCAGCTCTTGCTCGCCTTGTAGGTAAAAGAATTATTTTATTGCATGTGTTCATAGTTTTACCTCATGCTTATCGATTTAGCTTTTCTCTACGATCGTCGACTTCTCCTCCTAGTAGGCCTACTAAGATACTCAAGATGGCTAAGGAGAAAAACATAGCTTCCAATAGTCGGCCTAAAAAACCTAAGCTCCTTAAAAATGTGAGAACTCCTTCCAACCTACGACATTCTTTGTGTCGGGCGGTCCATCAGTTTGAGTTCTCTAATACTGTTGATGATCCCATTGAGTTTGAAGAAATGGGAGATCCCTATGAGAGTAGTGAGCAATAGTCGACCTTTGGAGAAGAGGCCTCAAGCGAGGAAGATTCTAGAGATATTAGTAGTGCACCTGGTTCAAAGACAAAGATGGCAGAAGACTCTTTGGATGAAAGGATCACCGCCGTTGGAGAAGGCCAATATGAGTATACTCCACAACCTGCTCCCTCTCTTCCTCTGGTTTGTTCTCCATCTTTCTCTTTATTTTGCATTTTTCATCTTTCACTGTTGTTAGGCTTAAATTTATATGATGATAATGCTATGCAATTCATCAGTAAGTGTGCGAAGACTGCAAGTAATATAGTGGAGGCTCAAGGGTTTTGGTATCGAACCATAGGAGTTGGTGCTAACTATTGAAATTGACAGTGATTTCTCTTATATCCAAGCTAGGTAAAAGAAGAACTCTAAGAATTCCAAGAACAAAAATGACTATCAGAGGAAAACAAGATTAAAATTATCTAAAAGGAAAAAGCTACCAAGTAAAAGGCTCTAGGATGTTGATGTAAATGGATAATCCCTAAATATTAAGATGAACTCTCTCTCATCAAGCCAATTGGACACATGCTCGAGAGCAGAATCTACCAAAATTAATCATTAACCTCTCTCGAAAGCTAATGATATATCCCGGCCCGAACCATGTATATTGGTTCTCGGCTTATCTTTAGGCCTTAGTGATGTATTAACGAAAGAGAGACTCAATTATGCCTTATAATTCCTATTAATATCTCTATTACCCAACAAATTATGTTGATTCACCTAGATCTAACCTATTATGCACTTCTCAGATCTTGTAACAGGTCACAAACATATTGAAGGTGATCAAGAATCAATATGAATTAGCACAAACATGAATCAATGAGCAATTAACAACCCAGACCAAGAGATAAAATTCAACATTAATATAAGGTTCATATCAGTACAATCAAAATCCTATGTTATTGAATTAGAACACCATTAAGAACTGATACAAAATGGGAGAAATTGAAAACATGAGAAAAGAAGAAGAAGAAACTCCAAAGAGATGATGGTCTTCAATCCTTGCTTTCCCTCTCATTCTAATCTTTGCTTCTCCAGAATAGTCTCAAGAAAACCTCTTAGCTCTTAATCACAAAGGTAAAATCCAACCAAAAAGCAAACCGTAAATTGATTCTAAACAAAAAGGAGAGAAACCACAGGGAGTGTATACACCTTGAAGTTTGAACCCTAAAAACAAAGATTAAGAGCTTGCCATAGTAGTTTGGGAAATTGGCCCAGATGAAGTAGAGATGGAAAATTTTCCAATTTTGGGTACGATCTTTGCGACATGTAAGTTGATATTACGGTTGTGGCCCGAATTGAAGCGAAGTCGAATTTCACTTGGATTCCATGACATGTGATTCGATGCGCAACATTCGGTGTTGAATGTTGCATTCTTCTGCTTTAATCTTTTGTGACCTCACGGTTGTAATCTTTGCGCCCGTGTCGGTGTTGATCATCTCTGGGTTCATCTTGGATGCTGCGGTATCTAGTTCCAATGTCATGGCATGTCAGTGTACTTATGCTCCAAGGTGCTTGTTTTCATGCCACGACATATGGCTCGATGCTGCGGTATTCCAGTGTTGCTTTGCCTTTTCCTTGCTTGTTTCTTGCTCCAAAATGCTTGTTCTTCATCATGATTTATGAAAAATGTGTAAGGAGGGAAATTATGATAAATTTGCATGATCTTGGTGTGAATTTCGCATCAAAAACTCATAATGAGCATTATAAAACATCTTTCGAATGCTATGTAATTTCACTAACAAGCGCGCCCACATTTTCCATTTCTCTAGGCTTCACCAAGATCAACTTTTCAAGTACAGGCAGAGATACACATGCCTTTGGATTTGTCTTTTTTTGGACCAGATCACTCCTGCCCCCCCAGTCCTCAGTGCATCCTCCTAGTAACTCAGATGTGGCTGCTGCTCGCTCTATTGTGAGCCATTTGCTCAGCTTGGACCTGCTTTCCTTAACCTCCAGCTAAAAGAATGCTTTCTGTGTAGCTCTGGCGGTGTTAGTAACTGCTTCCCAAGTATTCGAGTCCAAGGTGTTCATCTCAGAGGCCTTAGCTCAAACTTCTTATATTTTCCCTTCTTTGGATCATGCTCTAAAGTGAAACATGGAGATTTCCTCCAAATTAGATGCCTTAAAAGGAAAGAAGATAGAGTTTGAGCAGGTCCTTGCTAAGAAACAAGCTACCTAGTGATTGAGTGAGCTAGGCATTGAGTATGATGCTCACAAAGAGTGTATCAGGGTATTGACTGAAGAACTGGAGATGGAGAAAGCTAAGCTAACCTCTTTAGCCATAAAGGCTTAGAGGCTTGAGCATGAACAAAGAGCCCAGCCCTTAGGCCAATTCTTAGCTTCCCAATGCGAAGAGGTGCCGGGATTAACCCGAATTGTAAAAGAATTACTTGTATCGCCAGAGGTACTTGTGGCTACTAAGTTCTCTACGCTCTTTGATTTCTCCATGATATGACTATTGATTGACTCTTATGAACAATCACAGCCTGTAGTACTATGACTTGGGAACTTTGTAGCCATTTGTTTGACATTTTTTAGTTGTAAAGCTTCCTTTCTGCACATTGTTCTTTTGCACTATATCCTTCGATGCTTTTGTACTCCATGGCCTATGATGACAAACGATTGTCTTAAGGCTATTATGATCCCTTTTCAACCCTTGCTTAGTGGCCACTAGCCTACCATTTTTGCTTGGTGGAAAGAGGAGATTTAGGATGTATTCTTGAGATGAACTTGACTTGTTGTTGAAAGCTCACTAAACACTGCACATGCGAACTTACAGTAATGACATTGCATTAATGAACCAAGGTGACACTAGGTCTACTTTTGGATGTGTGTTGATGCTTATGGAATAATGATTTGTAGAGAACTCACTAAACACTAGCACACATGTACACCTACAATCATGACATTGCATTAGTGTACCAAGGTGGCAGTAGGCCTACTTTTGGATGTGTGTTGAATGTTGGGATAGTGATGTGCTATACTGTTTTTGTATCAAAGTGGTCCTTGGACCTACTTTATTTTCTTTGAGAATATATACTGCATATATCAAGTATAACATTGGAGAAATTTAAACACTTGAGAAAACAGTGGCTAAAAAGCCTACTTTTTGATTCAAAACATAGAATATAACCATTTCCCCAACCTTATCCCATTCAAGGCCGTAGAATTGGCCTAATTCTTTTAGGAAGTTTCTATAATTTCCCATATGGTAGGGAAATACTTCTTAAGATATTTCCCATTGATGAACCTCTTGCATGGCTCTCCTTGTAGGCTTGCTAACCAATAGACATTTCCAAGTAGTACTTGATGCACCTTAAAAGTCCCCTCCCAGTTGGGAGACCGTTTGCCCAATTCTCTGTTTTTGGAACCAATTGGTAGTATAATTTTCCAAATAAGATCTTCTACTTGAAAGCTCTTTCTCTTGACTCTTTTGTTGTAGGTCTGAGCTACTTTATTTTTTGAACCAACATATGGTTGAAAGCTTGCATTCTTCTATCATCTATAGACTTGAGTTCCATCATCATGATCTCACTGTACTCTTGAGTAGTAAGACTATTTTGTCTAGAAACTCTTAGAGAAGGCACCACTACTTTCATTGGGAGTACTACATCTTGTCCATAAGTTAGAGAAAAAAGACTTATCCCTATAAAACTCCTCTTAGATGTGAAGGCCCCTGATGTCTTTGATAAAATCTTGTACTATCTGGAGTTCTCTTAGAATATTCTCAGTTCAATGTTGTATGGATATTTGTATAGCTTAAATATAAAGCTTTCTGATAAAGCAGTGCTCTTCTAATCTGCAAATCCAAAATTCCATCTATTTCCCAGTGAACATTGTTCTTTGATCGATAGTAATAGAATGGGAATCAAAACATATGAATAATCTGTTTCTCGATGAATTGAATCATGTCCTTTTGTTTTGCTTTCTTCAATAGTACCACCTCTACCTACTTAGTGAAGTAGTCTGAAGCCACTAGGATGAAGCTATGTCCTTTTGATGATGTTGGATAAATTTTCCCAATTAGGTCCATAGCCCATCCTCTAAAAGGCCATGGCTTTACCATTGAATGTAATTTAATAGCTGGGATCCGCTATATCCTCCCATACTTTTGGCATTGTTAACAACCTTTAGAGTAGGTGATGAAATTTTTTAGAATGGTCGGCCAAAAATAGTTGTGTCTTCTAATCAACCAACACATCATTACTTTAGATTGATGGGCTCCTGGCTTGCCTTCTTGAACTTGCTTCATAACTTCCATGTTGTTTAGGAAGAATCGACACTTGAGTAATATATCAAAGTCCTTTTCTATATAGTTCTCCTTCTAGTAGAACAAAATTTTGAATTTGAGCCTTCACTCTATGGGAAACCCTCTTGTTTGGATTCTCCAAATATTCTTTGAACTCTATCTTCCAGTCTTCAGCAATGTTCATGTCACTATTGAAGGTGTCTAGGTTAATCCCCCTTTCAAAACTTGATGGGTGATACTTCTCTATCACGATGAGTTTATGGGTCAATTTAACTACCCCATTTTTGCTAAGAGGCTATTTGAAGCCAGTTCGTAACCTCTCGAATTTAGTTTCCTAGGCACATGTTCCAAATGCGACATTATCAAAGTCACACCAAATTGAATGGTATTAGTGATGAGTCTTAGAGCAAGCTGTGCATTTGGCCTCCCATGTTGGTGTCGAGTACCAATTGAGAATCCTCGATGACTCGAACATCTTTTGCCCCAGCTCTAGTAGATCTTTAAACCCGATCACGAAGTTTCATACTGGCATTATTTGTTGGTGCATTCGAGGCGGATTGAAGAGCGATAGTATTTACTCCCATTGGGGAAATGATCACTATTCCCTCACCAGTAGAATTCTCTATGCTTGAACCTTCAAATTTTAGGATCCAAGGCTTCTTTTCTGCTCCATAAATTCCTAGCGCCACACTTTTATACGCCTCGATCTCTAGGAAGGATGATTAGCTAAGAAGTCTGCTAGTGCTTGTCCCTTGACTAATTCATGTGGAAAATAAATCAAGGTGAATTCTGATCAAGTAAGGGACCATTTACCAATCCTCCCTGTAATTAGTGGTTGATTAAACTTCATAAGGTCATTATGAGAAACCACATAGACTTGAGACTTGATTAAGTAATGTTTCAATTTGGTACATGCAAAGTACAAAGCTAAACATAAAATTTCAATTGGGGTATATCTTGTTTCTGTTGGATTTAAGACCCTACTCAAATAATATATAGCCTGCTCATGGCCTTTAGAATTGTTTTGTACCAAAAGACAACCTAAGACTCATTTTCGGCGATAAATATAATTTAAGTGGGTGGCCTTGTTTAAGAGGCATTAAAACAGGAGGTTTAGAGAGGTACTTTTGATCTTGTCAAGGAATTTTGTGATGTGTTCTCCCATCTAAACTCTTCCACATCTTTTAAGCTGCAGTCGAGAGAATTCCTTGGTTTACCTGGAGTTAAAGATAAATCTTCTTAAATAATTTACCCGACCTAAGAACTTTTGGAGTTCTTTCTTGTTTTATGGCGCTTTGGCTGAAGCAATAGCTTTTGTTGTGTTATGATCTACTTCTATCCCTCTTTGGTAACTAGGAATCCAAAAATTTCATAGCACGAACTCCAAATGCACATTTGACTGGGTTAAGCTTCAACTGATGACGTCTCATCTTTTCAAAGCTTTTCTTTAGATGGTGTGTGTTGTCTCTTTTTAGATTTAACCACAATATCATCAATGTATACCTCCATGTAGTGGCCTAGCATGTCATGGAAAATGGCATTCATCGCCATTTGGTAAGTTGCACCATCATTTTTAAGACTAAAAAGCATGGCTAGTTGTTCAAAATGTCCCTATGGAGCCAGGACATCTAAAGGTCTTAAGTATATCTTTTACTGCTATTAAAATTTGATTGTAACCAGAGAAACCATCCATAAAGGACAACAATTTATTACTAGCAGCAGAGTCAACTAACATGTCTGCAATAGGCATCACATATATTTCCTTAGGAGTAGCAACATTTAAATCTCTAAAATCTACACATACCTGAAGTTTTCCATTTTTCTTCATTACAAAAACAATATTTGCTAACCATTGCACATACCTTGTAGGCCTGATGAACTTGGCCTTCAAGAGTTTCTCAATTTCCTTCTTTATCTTCATTTCCCAATTCGCTTGGACATTCTTCTAGGTGGTTGCTTGAAAGGATGGAACTGGGCATGATGGGAAGGCGATGTTCCTGAGGCTCCTATCAATCTACGGCATTTCATCATAATTCCAATGAAACAATCTTTGAATTCACAATAATAGTGATATGATATTTTCCTTAGTCGATTGGGTAGAAGAAGCGATGTATGTTATCTTTGGCTTTCTTCCATAGTGCTGAGGTTGACTTCTTCCATAGGATCATATACTTGAGGGCTCTTGTCTTCCATCTTGGGAGGAGCTTGTTCAAATCTTTAATTTGAATATCTTCATCTGACTCTTCTTCATAAACTACTTCAACTCCACAAATGCCTTGGAAATGCTCTTCTATAATTTTGTCCAGTAATTTTTTGCATTTTCATTTTGAATGTCACGGTTGCAACAACTGCATTCTTTTCATGCGAATAATTAATCATCGATTTCCTCGACCATTGCTATCGGCAGAAAGGCACAATAGCAGTTATCTTTAGAAGTTTGACAACTTAGTCTTGGATTTCACCAGCATCTCTTGACTCCATGTATATTTTCCTTGGAGCCCCATCCTTCTTCTTGCCTTTAAACTTTATTGGACCAAACTCTTGGTCGTACTAACTATCCTGAACAGAATCTGAAGTTGCAATGAAAAATTGTTTGTCTGCCAATACTACTTCGACTTCATCACCTTCAAAAGTAAAAGTGGTGAAAGGAGGGCTGACCTTTTGGTGACATGAATCCAGTCTCTTCCTAAAATATTGTAATTAGCATTAGAATTAATCCGCAGAAAAGGAGGTCTTACTACCCATGATGATGCGATTGGCGATGCGCTTCCCAAGTCTTTGAATTTCCCAGTAAAAATACGGACGCTTTTGTTTCAATTAGTTCCTGATGCCTCTTCCTAGTAATTCTCGGCATCTGTAGCTGACATCACGTTATTTGTTGATCGGGTTTATCGACCAACTTTGCTGGATATTGGTTTGCCGTTAAAGTGTGCTCTCACATAGGAGATGCCTTATGTGCCTCGTCATTTCAATGGGTTTCAAGTATCACCTTATGGGCCTGTTTCCCTTCAAAGGAGTCAATGGTGATTACCACTCTTCTTATGTTTCATTCTTTGGAGAATATTCTTTCTCTGCTACTAGGCTTTCCTACATCTCTTTTGACTTGAAGAAATTGGCAATGTTAAGAAATGGTAGAATATTTGAAAGAAAATAGAGTTATGATATCATAATAGTTCCTAAATCCATTTCTTGATGAATGAGTTAAGTCATCATCTTCTGTACCCTTCCTTCCAAATTTGGTTTTCTTTGGACTAGGCATCACCTCTTCTCTCAAATTTTTTGTTGCTTTTGGCTTTCCCTGTAGCATTTCTTTAAGTAGTTTCCGTTTTTCCATAGCTCTCTATCTCTACATCCTTATTTTTTGATTTCTAGTGAGCTTTTGCGGAAATTTTTTATGTTTCACCACATACCATTCTTGTCCAGGTGAGACAGGAGGAGGGACTACAAACCTTGGAGGCATTTTCCTCCTTGAAGGATTGTTCATGCCCTTTTCCCCTGAAGAGGTATGTCTATCTTTTGGAGAAACATTCTTTTCCTTGAAAAATTTCTTCTTCTTGATTTCTTGTTTTGAATCTTCAGATGACTGATATAGACCACTATTTTTCCTTTCTTTAGCTGTAGACCACTCTTCTTCTTGTTGCCAAATCATCCATATGAACCAAATATTGCCTAGGAATCTATACCTTTCTTATCCTAACACTTAGTGAAAACTTCCTAGCCTTCTTTACATTTAGCATTGTTATCAAATCAGTAGCAGCTATGTTGATTGTAGCTACTGGTGGAAATGGATCCTCATCAATCACCATAGCTTCCTTTTTCTTATGGAACTTCAATATTCTCTTATTAATTACATCTTGGATGTATTCATGAAACTCAGTAAATTGGTGTTATATTCCCGAGTTGTGATTCATCTGTCTGGCTTTTCGCCAGCCATGCTGTTGGGGAGTTGGTGATCCTAGGGGAAATGTGATGAATTTCTCCTTTAGTGGGAAATCAAAGATTTCCTCAGCCTTTGCCATATCAAATGTATACCAGACTTGTGTATTAGAGGTCTGCGACTTCTTGCATAAGTCAGGTGCTTTCTTCACCAGTAGAGGGCAAATGAATGAACTTGTACTTAGGAAATCTGCTACTACTATTTCTTCATAATTCACCTCCAGACAGTAAGTTCCCATGGAGGTCTTTCTCCGATGATTTTCTTCCTGAGTAATTCTTCATATTCTGTTACCTTAGTAGCAAGTTCATAGAAGTCTCTAAACTTTATACCTTGAAATTTCTTCCTCAGCTCTATATCAAGTCCCCTGTGGCCCATCTTCACATATTCTATTTCTGGGATATGAATTTTGCATTTATTCCCCATTCTTTTGAAATGAACTATGAATGAATCGATTGGTTCTCCACCCCTTTGGGTTACCCTTGATAGTTTTGCTATGCAAATCTCAGGTTTAGCTTTAAAGAATTGTGTGTGGAATTGTCTCTCCATTTCCTGCTAACTCATAATAGAATTCCTTGGCAATGTTGCATACCAAGTAAAAATAGCTCATGTTAATAAGTTAATATGTTAAGAAATAACTTGAGTTTGAAGTAGGGGAAATTCTCATAGTTGACGATTCCACCTTGCATTGTGAACTTGGCCACATCTTCTGAGGTGGATTGTCATCTTCTCAAAGAAGAAGAAATTCGAGAATTCTATATACCCCTTGGGGTAAGAATTCTCTCTATCTATTGCCTCTAGGTATGGTTTGTAAAATTATGGGCGACCAATTTATCTAAGGCCTGACCCATATAGCTCTTGTATCGCTTCCCTTATTGCCTCTAAGTCCAGTGATGGAGGTGGCTGCATAAAAGGCTAGAGAATTCGCTATCCTTTATTAGTACCTACTTCTAAGGGTGGTTGAATAGTGCCCCTTGAGCCTCCAGCAAAAGGAAGTGGTTCATTGTAGGTTCCAGGTTGCGTAACTGGGTTGTGTTAGTAAATAACCTTTGAGCAGCCATTGTTCTAACAAAATTAGTATGTTCGCCATTGACATTCACTGAAGTTCCCTCATTTCTCCTGTGGGGAGGGAGATAACGATTTTCAACCGGTGTAGGTGAGCGGTGAGATTCACATGCTTCATGAAAATTCCTAGGATGCTGCCCTCCAATCTCATTAGATAGTTGCCTTGTAGGCCGAGAAGCAACTTCTTTTCTATTTTGTTTAATTTCTCCCATAACCCCTGAGATTGCCTATAAGATCTTCACATGGGATTGAGATTGTTGTGTTAACCCTTCCACCATGACCCTAGTTTACTGTACCTATTCAATCACGACCTTGGCTTGCTTGACCATTTGTGCTTCAAGTCGTTGTGAGATAATCAAGCTCTGGTTCTTCAATTACTCTATTACAGTTTGAAAATCACCAGTAGTGTTAGCAAAATAGATAGGTGCATCAATATTACCTATGTTTGCTTCCCAGTTGGGTTGTTTGATGAATGTTCCTCTTGGAGAAAACTTGCTGCATTTTTCTTCAGTTGTTCCACTATGGTTGGAACTAGTCCCTCCCTCCTATGCTGCTTCTACAACATCGTATCCTGAGCCTTGAGACTCCAAAACAATTTTACTTCTCAACTTTGGTGGCATCTTCAACAAAGATAGGTCCCACCGAGCTTGCCAAAAATATGTTGTGGTGATTTTGTGATTTTCACTCTAATATACAAAATAAAAGCATGTGGTTACGACTGTGCTAGGAAATTAAAGTGTTTCCAAACTGAGCTTGTGCTTTGAAAAATCAAACTTCTTAATAAGACAAAGCGAGTTCCTTGCTTCCTTGACAGTTCCCTAGAATCTAAGTAGATAATGCTGTAAAAATGTAAAGATTGCCAGAGTAAAAGTTGGAGAAAATGTTAAACTGCACTAGGAATGAACGAAACAAACATTGCTAAGGAATTGAAAGAAACTTGACTAGAACTTGAAAGTGCAATGCTGAAATGCATTGAAGAATTAAAAGAAACTTGACTATAACTTAAAAATAGATTGTTGAAATGTGTTGAAGAATTGAAAGAAACTTGACTAGAGCTTGAAAATAGATTGGTGGAATTGAATTCACTAATTGAAAAGCTAAGAAATGTCGAAATAGATTGTCATTGCTGCTTGTTGGGTTGATTGATTGGTTGTTGGTTGGTTGGTTCGTTGTTTCTCATCCCTTCTTTTATAGGAGTCCTTGAATAACGGCCAAAGTTCTGCATTTTTTCCACTCTCTCCACTTCTTAAAGCCACTGCCCACGTCTTACGTTATAGAGGCTTGCTCCTCAAGTTTTCTTCACCACCTCTAAGAATTGTCCACATTATTTTGCCACTTCTGATATTTGAGACAAAGTCTTGTTTGACTTGAGAGAAATTTTAAAATTTTCAAAAATAACCTTGGACTTTTATATGAGCTTAATCAAATGGATTTAGGCCCATATCACTTAGATTTTTAATCATGGGTTTGGCTCAAACCAAAATACATTTTATGGAGACAAATTTAATTTGGGTGCAAACACTCTCATCAACTATTTTTCCCCAAAATACGTGGCCGACCTAATCCTGTCCTTAGGTATTCGGCTTGGTGCTAATATAAATTTGCTTAATATTAGAATGTGACAGAAGGTTCAGTCATCCTCAAACCTTGAAGTTAAAACTCCTCTGAGGGAATAGATACATAATTCCCATTTACTCTGATGATGTTTGTATTGTTATTCGAGTGAGTGTTTGAAGTTGGGGGAATTGTGCTTTAGGGTATGATGGTCTTTCATATTTAATAAAAGACCTATGAAAGCATTAAAATTGGGCCTAAAACCTATGACAACAACTAAAATTAATAAGAAGGCTATAAAATTTTAAAAATGTCAAAACTGCCCTCTTACACCTTCAACCTTAGCCCACAAGCACACACCCCCCCTCCCTAATCCAATCCCAGCCCTCCCCTTCTCTTAACCCCTACCCCCACTCTCACACACACGTCCTACGACTACTCGAGCCTTTTTTTTTTCTTCCCGATTTTTCTTTTTTTTATTATACTTTTTCCATATAAATTACCTTCCTTTTTTCATCTTTCAAATAAATTAAATTTAAAAATTTTAATTAATTTAAAAAGAGAATATCTTACTTTCACTTATTTTAAAAATGTACTTAATTAAATTTTTTATTATTTTTAAAATTTTATTTTTTCATTTTTTTTTTATTAACTTTTGTTTTTTACGTAATAAATAATAAAGTAAATTAACTTTTAATATATAAAGAGTCGCCTATAGTAATAAATATATAAATAAGTACTATATATATATATATATATATATATATATATATATATATATATATATATATATATATATATGTTTTATATAGTGTGCGTGTATGTTTTATAATTTTATATTTTAAATTCTTATAAACTAAATTACATTTTAATTTTTTATAAACCTAAAATTTTCAACAAAAAATTATTAGATTTATTTTTAATTCATTTAATTTTTAAAAAGTAATATTTGAAATTGAAAAGATAAAAGACAATTTAACATTAGTAACTAAAGTAACAAAATTTTTTTGAATAAGTAATAAAAATATTTTTACTTATGATTTACTAACATAATATCTTTTAAAAAATTTAGGTTTACTAAAAAATTTAAAATATAAAACAAAAGATAAAAATGATAATATGGAAATATCATATATGATGAAAAGAAAATAACATATATATATAGATATATATATTCATTTTTTTCCTTATTTCCATAAAAAAAAAAAAATTGAAACATGCATATGTTAGTGCTTTAATAAAAGAAAAATAGGGGTTTGTTATAGTGAATTGCAAGGTGATACTTGTGGTATCCTGAAACCGAAATATAGTAATTGTACATTTATGTACAAACTTGTATTTCTCATAGGATTTAAATTTTTTTTTATCCGAAAGCTCTATATATTAATTATTATTATATATTTGTATATTATTTATTTTTATTTGAAGAATGATAAATTTGTAAAATTAATTTTTTTAGCATTTTTTTAGGTTTTAGCTTGTTTTAAGGCGTTGGTTGAAAATATGAATATAAATAGTCGATTAGTGGGTGTTTTGGCGCGGCCCAAATGAGCTAACAGGAAATGGATTGGGTGGCTTGGTTTGACTCTAATACGGATCAGGAGGCATGTGGCGAGAATAGAGCGGAGGGATGGAAGGAGCTGAAGTATTCAACATCATGAAAACAAAAAGGTTTGTGATACTTTTGGATGATGTATGGCAACGATCTGATCTCTCAGAAATAGGAGTTCCTTCTCTTCCAGAAATTCTAAACGGATCCAAAGTAATAATCACTACTTGATTTCAGAAAATATGCACTGAAATGGAAGTTCAAAGGAAGTTTAGAGTTGACTGTTTGGCACGGGAACAACCCTTGGCTTTGTTCCCAAAGAAAGTGGGAGAGAACACTCTAAATTCTCAACCAGACATACAACGGCTTTCTGAAAAGATGGCAGAACGGTGCAAAGGCTTGCCACTTGCCCTTGTTACTGTTGGAAGAGCAATGGCTGATAAGAACTCCCCCCAAGAGTGGGATCAAGCCATCCAAGAACTGGAGGCTTTCCCATTGGAAATTTCAGGTATGGAGGATGAGTTATTTCATGTTTTTAAATTGAGTTATGATGGCTTAAGAGACGATATCACCAAATCTTGTTTCATATACTGTTCTGTTTTCCCAAAGGAATATGAAATGAGAAATGATGAGCTTATAGAACATTGGATTGGGGAAGGGTTTTTGATGGTAAGGACATATATGAAGCACACAGAAGAGGACACAATCATTGAAGAACTGAAGAATGCATGCTTGTTAGAGGCGGGTGATGGATTTAAGGAATGTATCAAGATGCACGATGTGATCCGTGACATGGCCATATGGATAGCTCAAGAATCTGGAAACAGGATGAACAAAACTTTGGTATGTGAATCTCTTCGGTTTGTTGATGTTGGGAGAGTTAACAGTTGGAAGGAGGTAGAAAGGATATCATTGTGGGGTCAGGATATCAAGAAACTCCCGAAAGCACCACATTGCTTTAATCTCCCGACTCTCTTTGTGAGGGAATGTATTCAATTGAAGTCATTTCCAAGAGGGTTCTTTCAGTTCATGCCTCTAATAAGAGTTCTAGATTTGTCAGCCACTCATTGTTTAACTGAGTTACCTGATGGGATTGATAGATTGATGAACTTGGAATACATTGATCTTTCAATGACAAATATAAAAGAGCTGCCGATTGGGATTATGAAGTTGAAAAAACTGCGGTGCCTCTTACTTGATGGTATGCCTCCACTTGTAATTCCTCCACATGTGATATCAAGTCTTGCATCATTGCAATTGTTTAGCATGTATGACGGAATTGGTTTATCTGCACATCGTCAATACTTGTTGGAGGAATTGGATTCCATAGAGCCTCTGGATGAGTTATCTCTCTCCTTCTGTAGTGTTGAATCTCTCAATAAATTAATGGCCTCCTACAAGTACAAGTTACAAAGGTGCATAAGAAGACTAAGTCTACATGACTGCAGAGATTTATCATTGCTTGAGCTATCATCAATGTTTCTTAACTACTTGGAGACTCTTGTGATATTCAATTGTCTTGAATTGAAAGAAACTAAAATTAACATTGAAAAAGAGGGAAGCAGGGGATTTGAACAATATCATGATACCCCAAATCCTGGATTGATAGTGAGAAACAACCAACACTTCCACAGGCTTCACGATGTAAAGATTTGGAGTTGTCCAAGACTATTGAACTTGACATGGCTTATATATGCTGCCCACCTCAAGTCGCTAAATGTTCAATTCTGTGAATCCATGAGAGAAGTGATTAGCAGTGAATGTGCAACTTCAAGTGCACAGAATGTCAGCAGTATATTTGCAAGACTCACATCTCTAGTAGTAGGTGCCATGCCAATGCTGGAGAGCATCTGTCAGGGGCTACTACTCTTCCCTTCATTGGAAGCAATCTCTGTGATCAATTGCCCAAGGCTGCGAAGGCTCCCATTCGATTCAAGTAGTGCAGCGAAGAGCGTAAAGAAAATTGAAGGAGATATGACGTGGTGGAACAGTTTGGGGTGGGAGGATGAGTCTGTGAAGAATACTTTCATCAACTATTTTTCCCCATAATACTTGGCTGACCCAATCCAGCCCTCAGGTATTCAGCTTTGGTGTTTTGCCCCCCTTAAATTCTTTGTGATTGAAACTTTTACATTCATCAACTAATAGAAAGAGGCACAGAGGCACAAAACAGGGGAAGTGAAGGAAAAAAGGAAGAACTCATTTCATTTCTTCATTTTTGATATTTTCTTTTTAAGTGAGGATTTAACATTTTATTGCTGCACTTGTATTGTGATTTCCTTAGATCAATGCACGGAGTTGAGGTTAGACATAGCCATCCAACCACATTGATCTAGCATTATGATATCCATAATAAAGGATACTAAATTTTTTTTTGAATTTCAGGTCGAACACTTGATGAGAGTTCATCATAGAAGTAAATGATTGTCCTAATTGGGTACTGCAAGGATGGCACTAACACGAGCTCATTATGAATAGATGTTCAGTGGGAAACATTAAAATAAGTTATCAGGTATATGTTAACCATTCTTGATCACAGGTAGGTATATAACTGTCTATGGAAGCTACTGTTGGACTTTAATGTTTATGCATTTACTGCAGGAAGAGAAGCAGTGTTCTGAATTGGCAACAGAGGCTTCAAATAGCAATAGACATAGCAGAAGGTTAGCAATCTGATAGTCTATATTATAATTAGCATTCCAATGCTGTAACATTACCTGTTTTGAGCCTGAATAAACCCTCACAGCTTTAAAACATGCATACACAATTATAATGACCCCCCTCTCAATCATATAGATATTGTTCATTATAGGATTCACAGTTTTAAAATCCATTGGTACAACAAAAAGAAGTTCATACATATATAACTTTTAATAATTTTTTTCTCTTACCCCTTCTAGAAAAAATATCCTTGTCCTTGTATAATTCAAAACCATTTAAGTATTATCTTAGTGGCTGCTCACATCTCGCAAATTCTTCTCCTAACCGATGTGAAATATTACACATGCATATATTTATTTTGTGATTCTTTTCTTTCTTGCATAGGACTGGACTATCTACACAATGGTTGCAAGCCACCAATAGTCCCACACAGAAGACATGAAATCTTCGAACATTCTATTCAATCAAAAGCTGGGGTGAGAATAAGCTTGATTTTGGGATATCCGGAGATCTTGAAACCGATTCTTTCTCGTCAACTGCCACGGTGGACACATTCATATCTGGATCCTGAGTAGGTGTTAACATTAACATTGCTTACAATTTTTATATAATTGCTGCCTTATTGAATGGAATATTACTTCCTACGCAGATACCTGGTGACGGGAAATTTGAATGGAAAGAGCAATGTTTACAGCTTTGGGATTATTTTGTTGGAGCTGATCACCGGCTGGCCAGCAATACAGATCCCCGGGAAAGTTCATATAGCTAGTTGGGTTTGGTCTATGCTCGAAAGAGGGAATATTGGGAGCATTGTTGATCCAAGGTTACAAGGAGATTTCAACACTAATTCTGCATGGAAAGTAACAGAGATAGCCTTAACATGTGTACCATCCACAGCAATGCGAAGGCCAGAGATGAATGAAGTATTGACAAACTTGAAGGAATGTTTGGGGATAGATTGGATCCCAGCATTCGGTGGCCACAGCATCGATCAGGTCAGTCATTTTCCTGGAAAATAAATTTGCTTAGGCTGCGTTCCAAACTCAAAGAGTACTAGGAAAAGAAAAAAAATACACTAAGAAAATGATTTTCTCATATTTGGTTTCACAATGAAAAATATAAAATAAAATAAATAATAAACAAAATTCCTCAAAGTAGAAATGGATCTTTTGAAATAAACTCTTATTCTATATATCTTTGGAAACCAAATTTATGCTTCCCCTCTAGATAGAAAGAAACTAAAGTCATTATATTTGATTATGCAATTTCATAAAGACTAGGTGGTGATTGTTTTTTTTACTTAATACGAAATAGAACTTTTGTTTTGAACAGTGCTTAATAGGATTAAGAATTTAGTTATTTGTTTTTCTAAAAAAATCAATTTTTTTTTCTTTTTATCTAAAATTTGAAACAATAAATTTTTAAAAAAAAAATAAAAAAAAAAAATATATATATATATATATATATATATATATATGCTTTATTTTAATTAGCGTAAAGCAGTTATGAGAGTTTGATTGGATCGTAAATATGAACACTTTATAGTATAATATCTGTTTTTAAATGGAAAACATTAAGAAGAAACAAAGAAATATAATCTGTGAAAAATTTTCTTATTATGAGCATGAAGAGTACATAATAATATTATAAATAAATTATTCAAATCAATTGAATGTGAAATGATTAAGCTTTAAATGAAAAATAAAAACAGACACCTAAGAGTAACATGGGTGTCAACCTTACAGATGAGAAGCTGGGATAAATATTCTCTGCTGATCGAAACATACTATCAGAAAAGTTGTTCAGAGAATGTGACACTCATAAGAGACGTGTTCTACATTTGGCATTGGGAAGCTCATAGGAGTGCCAGGGATGATATGCTGTTCTAGCTTCTCACAACTTTCTGTTACCTGATACAAGAGGAGGTTTTTTTTTTTTTTTTTTTCATTAGTAATTAATGCCACATCATTTTCTTTTTTCTTCACATGATCTAGAAACTCCATGCCTAGCTTTGATTCTAAAGACTAAAATACAAGTGTTGCATGAAATTAACAACACTTGCAAAGTGATGCCTTGAGAGCAGCATCAACTCCATTACAGCATTCGAAGTTTACATAAATTACAAACATGCAAAACAACAAACAATGCAGCATTTGATGTTGTTATTACAAATATAAATAATGCAATAAGTATAATAACTAAGAAGCTGAGAAGAAAGAGAAACCGCAATAAAATTTATGAGTTAGGGTATAAATATCACATGTCTCGGCGCCTGATAAACGACTTTCTTTAATCAAAGATAATTACAAACTTATGGCCTCAAATAAATATCCTAAGAACTTGAGCTAAAAAGTAAATACCCAATCAATTGGAATACTACAAATATCCTTAATTGTATGGTAAGAGGTGTAAATATTTCATAAGGAGAAGCCCCTTTTATAGACTTTAAGTTACAAGCAAACCCACTCCACAACCGATGTGAGATGTGGGATGTGGGATTTGCATATATGAAAAAAATATAACAAATCTCCACCTTGACAAATGTCAATTCCATCTCGGCTCTCTTTGACAAAAATTGCATAGCCTCCCGAATGTGTTGAGCTGCATAATCAAACTTTATGATATTGATCAATCCGACAATGATTGAACTTGGTCGTTGTCGGCCTGTAGTCAACAAACTCTGTGGAATTACGGGCCCGATCGTGCTTAAGTAAGATTAGATCGATTCCACTAATATTCTTCACTTTCTAAGCGATAAGCGGTATCAATATGCTTAGTAGACTTCGCTTCTTAGTGCTTACAGAAAGTAATAGTATGTAGGTTGTCATTGTCGTTTATCCAAGTCACCAACCTGATCGCAACAAAGCCGATAGCATCTAGATCCGCATGTATCATATCGCTCAAAGACTAAGCCAACATCTACGATTTTCAATAAGTCACCCATGTTAAGAACCCCATTCTTGTTGCCAATGTCCTTTACCAGGATCATGCTTGCTCACTACTTCAACTGCAGGCCCCAAACATCTGTGCCACAAATTAGTAATCTCTGAATCTTCACCACTACTAGAAATCGTGGCCACTACTCCAACCATTGTACTACCATTATAGTAATACAAGTTATTTCTTCTTATGCCTTTCATAACCAAAAGAGCGCTTGAAATGACATTTAGGACTCACTGAATAATCACGACAAGGCCTTTAGACTCTAGAGCCCCGAAGAGATGAGATTCTTTTTTTCAACTTCGATTTTATGCGAACATATGTCAAAACTCAGGTGATCCATCATGAGTTCCTCAATCGAGTTGAACCAATCCCCAGTGATATAGGTAACATCACCACTACCTATATAACCTCCACCATCAACTTCTTCAAACTTGAAAAACCATTCCTTATGTGGACACATATGATAGGTACAACCCGAATCTAATCCAAAATCCATTCATAAAAAACCAGCAATAGTTTGATGACCAACTAAACAGAACTCGGAATCACTAGAGTCACCCTACGCGCTTAATGACACACACATCATATAGCACACACTTGCCCTTATCTTTCTTTTGACTTAGGACCCGATCTTTTCTTCGATGCCTCTCCTCATGACAAAAGGCACACTCATCTTTTCCTAGTGATGCCACCTTTCCCCTTGTTTCCCATTTCTTATTTTGACTAAGACCTCTATAAACTTGTTAAGTAAGCCTACTTGACTCATCAGGATGTTCTTTTTGATTTTCTTGAATTTCATAATTCGACAAAGGCCGAGAACAAACTTCTTGAGTACGTTTTCTTTCCCATGAAGAAGAGTAATACAAAGATAATCCAACTCATCAAGAGGAGAACCAATCAATAACATAGCTTTACGTTTATCTTTGAAGGTCTCATCTAAGTTTAATAAATCAACAATTAATTTATTAAACTCATCAATATAGGAACTAAGGCTCATACTTGATTTTAACTGGAGACGGAATAATCTCTTCAATAGGTACAACCGATTCTCATTGCTTTTCTTCTTCTTTTTTTCCTAGCGCCTTCCACAAACTATAGACATACGTCTCTTTTAGAAACGTATACCTTTGCTCTTGCAGCCAGGACAAAACGGATCAACCTGATTTTTTATGTTGAGCATTTCCTACTCACTCTATTGGTATCATGGTTTTGTTTCTTTCAAGCCAGTCAAATCTAGCATGTCTGATTATCCTTCATATCATTCTACCATAAGTCGAAATTATTTTGGCTATCGAATTTTCCAACATCTACTTTTGCATTAGTGGTCATTGTTTTTTACCCAGATTTTGTTATCTTTCCACATAACCGCGTCTGCGAATACTGGGACGGAGTTCGAAAGATTAGTTGATATGGAGTCAAAACTTTATCACCAGGTCTCCTTGGAAACGAAAGCAAAGTTCTGGAAAGAATTTGCTGGATTGGTCCAAATGATGTCAAAATACCCGATCTCCTTAGATAGATATTCGGATAATGGAGCTTCTCGGATAGAACCGCGAATGTGAATGATGGGCTTATCTTGGCAATTTATTTGTCGATAATTGAGAACAAATTTTATGATGTGTGGAAGATGGGCTCACATACGACTTTCCCTAAAAACATACTTATAACCGGCTTAGACAAATTTCAAGCTATCGATGGTTAATGAATTTCGATGTGGAAGATCGGCTACGTATAGCACTTGAGCATGCTGCCAAGGACTTAAAGCTCACGAGTACCACTTGTTGTACAAACGCACCAAATAATGTAACAAGTAAAATAACTAATGGCAGGGAAGAAAGAGAGCACACCAAATTTAACGAGCTTCGATATAAATACCTACATCTTCGGGTGCAGAGGAGCAGCTCCTCCCAATCGAAGGGGTTATAAAACAGTGTAATCGATTTCACCAAGAAATTGAACCAAAAAATAAATATAAATACAAATGATCAATATCATAATACCATAATTGTGAGAAGGAATTGAAAATATTCGTAGAGAGAAGCCCATTTTATAGGCTTTGAGTTACAAGCAAACCAACTCCACAACCGATGTGGGATGTGGGATTGGCATATATGTCAAAAATATAAGAGAGGTTATCTCCCACGCACTACTCAGGACCTGTTTCTTACCACTTTTATCAAATTTCATTGCTTTCTATAGTACAGTCACTTTCCTTTTCAACATCTACGTTAAATTTCATTGCCTTTGTTTTTATAAGGATTTAAACCTAAAATCTCTTGTTTCCCATTCTACTCTTTTACCATTTGAGCTAGGCCTTAAGATAATTCTATTCATTCTTTAAGATAAAAATTTATCATGCAATATAAATAGAGAATATTCTTTGTAAATTTATATTTATGTACTACCATTGCCGAGTTGCAAAATTTGTATATAAATCAATAATAAATTATACAACCACAGTGCATAGAAAAAAAATAAACTTAACTAAATATTGGTTATACTTTTATTGACAAGATAAATTCAAATGAAATTGAAGACGCTACTTAAAGACATTAAAACATCCATTGACATTCAAAAATTTGATGCAAATTTGGGAAATGTTAGTATGTGTATGCAAATAGAAATAGACGTTAAAATGTTAATTTCTGATACATGAACTGAAACTGCATATTCGTAATGAGAAACATCCAGTTATTACACACCTTAAATATAAAAATACAGATTTCGGAGGCAAAAGAACACATCAGTCTTAGGGCATTAAATCAAACTAAAGATAAATCTTCACCCACATGCAAAGTCATCCCCACACGAGAAACAGTACCAAATTAAACAGATGCATGCCAACAGCCTTGTTGCATCAGTCTTCAACGACTCTTCCTGCAAAAATAACAATACAGCCTCTGTTATTATTATGGAGATTAAGGCTCTGTTTGGAATGCAAAAAGTACTATGGAAAGAAAATATAGAGGAAAAGTAAAAGGAAAGAAAATTTGAAGGAAAATAAAAAAATGGGTTTAAACATAATAAATTAATTATATATATTTATTCAAACTCATTTTTATGATTTTTTTTTTCATATTTTTCACGGTGAAACCAAACATAAGAAAATCATTTTCTTTGAGATGATGGATAATAATCAGTTTGGTGGTGGATATATAGATATACCTGTTCTGGGTTCAGAAGCTGTGTTTAGGTGGCTTCCCCTGAGGTTGAGCCTCCTTCACCACCACCAGCTTTTCTTCCCTTCATTTCCCTGTTTTGTGCAAGTGGTTAAGTGTAAAATTTTTTTAATCTCATACAGCATTTAAAAACGGGGCATTAAAGATTGTCTGGGAGTGATGAATAGGATCGGGCCAAGAATCAGAGAAAAATAAATGGCAAATTTCGCCTCAGATCCATCCTCCCATTCCAAGCTTTTCCACCAGGTCAGACTTCCTCAATGTTCTTTTAAATTATTGATATAATTATTTGAATTGGAGTGGCAGCCTCCTAGACTTGGGCAATTGATCACAGTGATGACTCCTCAATGAAGACAGGTGTAGTGCCCCGTGATAGATGCTTGTCAGCGCTGGTATGCCACCCAATACTAGAGATGTGAGTCTTGTGAATATGCTGGCGTGCTCTGTGCTTGAACTTAAACACTCACTGCTTATCACTTCTGTCATGGATTCACAGCATTGAACATTAAGCGACTGAAGATACACAGCATAAGTAAGCCATGTCAAGTTCAATAGGTTTGGACAACTCGAAATCTGTACATGGCGAAGCCTGAGGAAGTGTTGCTTGTTTGTGACAATCGACTCCGGATTGGGGTTACCATAAGATCGTTCAAATCCTTCGCTTCCCTCTTTTTCCACATTAATTTTTGTATCTCTCAATTTAGGACACCTGAATATCTTGACAGTCTCCAAGTTCTTCAGGTAGATTGATGATAGCTTAAGCAATATTAAATCTTTGCAGTCACATAGACTTAATCTTCTTATGCATCCTTGTAACTTGTAGGACGTCAGTAATTTATCGAGAGCTTCACGACTACGAAAGGAGAGAGATAAGTCATCCAAAGGTTTTATATACTCCAATTCTTCCAATAAGTAGGTGCGATGCACAGATAAAGCATCTCCATCATACATACTGAACAATTGTAATGATGAAAGACCAGATATCAAATCTGGATCAATTATAAGTGCAGACAATCCATCAAGTAACAAGCACCTCAGTTTTTTCAGCTGCGAGATCCCAGTTGGCAACTCTCTTATCTTTGTCATTGAAAGATTAATGTATTCCAAGTTGATTAATGTTTTAACCCCATCTGGTAACGTATATAAACAAATTGAAGCTGACAAATCTAGAACTCTTAAGAGAGGCATGGATTGGAAGAATTCTCCTGGTAATGTCTTCAATTGAATACATTCCCTCACTAAGAGAGTCCGGAGATTAGAGCAAGTTGGTGATTCGGGGAGTTTCACAATACTCCTACCCCACAATGATATCCTTTCTGCCTCCTGGTAACTCTTCTCACATGTCTATGAGATTCACATACCCAAATCTTGTTCATGTTTTGACCACAATCTTGAGCTATCCATCGGGCCATGTCGTGTATCACATCATGCATCTTGATACATCCATTAAATCCATCTCCCTTCTCTAACAAACATGCATTCGTTAGGTGGTCAATGATTTCGTGTCCTAGTTTGCGTGCTTCATTTATGTCCTTTCTATAAAAAAACCCCTTCCCCAATCGCATGTTCTATAAGCTCAATAATTGTAATTTCATATCCCTGGGGGAAAAAAGAACGATATATGAAACAAAATTTGGTGATGTCTTTTCTTAGGCTATCATAACTTAATTTCAAAACATGAAATAACCCATCCTCCGTATCTTCAATTTCTGCAAGAAATTTATCTAGTTCTTTGATTGCTTGATCCCATACCTCGGGAGATTTCTTAGTAGCCATGGCTTGTCCAACAATAACAAGAGCAAGTGGCAAGCCTTTGCACCTATCTGCCAGGATTTCAGAAAGCTGTGGTATGTCAGTATGAGAATTTAGAATCTCCCTTCCGACTTTCTCGTGGAACAAAGTCAAGGCTTGTCTCGAGCCAAACCTCTACTCTAAACTGTTTATCGGGTGAACCCATTCCAAGACATAAATCCTGAAACGAGCTACAGATTATGGCTTTGGATCCATTTGGAATTTCTCGAAGAGGAGGAACTCCTATTTTTATGAGATCAGATCCTTCCCATACATCATCTAGAAGTAGCACAAACCTTCTTTTTTTTCTCATAATTTTGCTTATTTCTTCGGCCCTTTCATGCTCTCCTCTATTTTGCCACATATTATCCGGGATCTGTAATTTATTGCGAATCACCTCTTGCGCAGCTCTCACACACACTTGCTGGGAGAAAGAAACCCAAATCACTACATCAAATAGGTCGCTTGTTTTCAAGAACTCATTGTTGACTTTCTTCATTAGTGTTGTTTTTCCAACACCCCCTGTACCATACAATCCAATACTTGCGCTAGGATATTGAGTGAGGCAGTTGCAAACTCTGTCATACAATGAATCTAAACCAACGGTATGCCCAAGAGGCATTTCTACGACAGCTTGAGGCAAGCTGTCTTCCTCTGCATAGAAATGTTCACTAAGCTTATCATTCCTAATTACGAATTAATTAAGAAATGTAAAACAACAAATATATGAAATTTTTTTATCATGACTTAGCTTTAAACCATAAAAAAATTGATCCTCCATACCTGAAATTTCTTCTATGAGGTCCTCCAGCTCTTGTTTTAACTGTTCCCATTTTTCGACGTCGCAGCCAGCCAGCAGCCATACTATGGGCAGATGGCAAACCTGGCATTTCAACAAATGTCGATAAAGTCTTGCATCTGAAAATATAATTTGGTGTCCTCTCCCATCACTCGATGAACAATAAGGTCAAGGCTTGCCGGAAGCAAATGCCCTACTTGCAACCTCCTATTAACTGTCATCTCACTGAATATGCTCGATGTTCGAGAATTAATTATGACTTTGGACATGTTCCCAGCATCAGGAGTAGGCACTCCAATATTTGAGAGAGCAAGTGGTTGCTCTACATTGTCCAACAACAACAAAAACCTTTTTTCTCTCATGATATTGTATATTTGTGTAGCCCTTTCATCCTGACTGCTATTTTGCCAAATGCTATCAATGATCTGTAATTTGTTTCCTATTACATGTTGGACAGCTCCCGCACTTGCTCGCTTGCGCAATGGAACCCAAATCACCGTATCGAAGTGGCATCTTGTTTGAAGGAAATAATTATTGATTTTCTTCATGAGTGTTGTTTTCCCACACCTGCCCTCCATATATTCCAATAATTCCTACTTCATCTTCAGCGAGGAAGCTGCACACCTTCTCATATAAGGAACCTAAGCCCACGGTCTGCTCAAGAGGCATTATCAACAGCTTGAGGCAACCGAGTGCTCCTACATAGAAATGTTCTATAAGCTCATTATTGCTAATTACCACTTCCTGTAATTATGTTATGTTTGGTTTTTGGAAAATTTAAGATAAAATAGACAAGAAAGAAAATATGCAAGAAAAGGAAAAAATTTAAAGAAAAATAGTGTTAAAAGTCAATAAATTATTTTTATTTGCATCTTCAAATTCACTGTATTCATTTTAACTTATAAATATGAAGACTAAATTATTTAAACATGTAACTAATTGTTATTATGTTTCATTTTCTTTAAAAAATTTCCATTAACACAAAAATATTAAAAATAATTTTTCTTAAGGTTGTGTTTGGTTAACAAAGACAATGCTAAATAATATGATTTTCTTATATTTGATTGTCTAATGAAAAAGTAATAAGAAAAACAAATATAAATAAAATTACTTAGAAGCCTACATATTTTTTTAGAATTATCTAGTCTTTATAAACATAATATATTATATATAACTCTATTTTTATTTTACTTCATTTTTTCTTTCATTTTATTTTCCTCTTTTTTTTTCTACTTTTCATATCTTTTTTCTTTCCCTTACATTTTTCCACAAAATTTCCAAAAACTAAACATAGGCTAATACAATTTTTTTTCCTTTATTTGGTTCTTTCTAGGAACGAACAAAACCTTAAGGAAATATAAAGCAATATAATTTTTGAACTAAGCTATTAAAACATAGCTTCAAATTAAAACATCAATTGATCCTCCATACCTGAAATTTCTTCTCTTATGAGGTACTCCAGCACTTGTGTTAACTGTTCCCATTCCCTGTCATTGCGGGCAGCCAATTGTCGTCCAGCCATGACGATGGCGGATGGCAAACCTTCGCATTTCGTCAAAATGTTGCGGGCAAACTGCATTTCCTCAGGATATATAATGTTCTCTCCGATCAGCTTGATGAACAAGGCCCAGGCTTCTGTCGGTGCCAAAGGCCCTACTTCCACCTGCCTATTAACTTGCATCTCATTGAATATGCTCGATATTGTTCGAGTTGCAATTATGACCTTGGACTTGTATACATGAGGAGGAACTCCTATTTCTGAGAGATCAGGAACTCCTATTTCTGAGAGATCAAGTGGTTTCTGTACATTGTCTAACAACAACAAAAATCTTATTCTTTTCATGACATTGAATATTTCTATAGCCCTTTCTTGCTGATTTCTATTTTGCCACATGCTATCAATGATCTGTAACCTGTTTCCAATCACCTGTTGAGCGTCTCTCACACTTGCCTCTTGGGACACCTCAACCGAAATCACAACATCGAAGTCGTGGCTTGTTTCGAGTAGACCATTGTTGATTTTTTTCATTAGTGTTGTCTTCCCGATGCCTTGTTTTCCATATAATCCAACAATTCTTGCTTCATCTTCAGTGAGCAAACGGCACACCCGTTTGTACATGGAATCTAAGCCCACCGTATTCCCAAGAGGTAATTGAACAACGGCAGGAAGCGACCTGTATGCCACAACATCAAAAATCCCTCTGCTTCTTAGTTTCTCCACACGGCTGATTTTTCGACGCACTCTATTTCCAAGGTCGTCGATCAACCGAATATTACGACATCTTCCTAGACATTTCTTCTGTAGCAGTTCATCCCCTTCTTTAAGAATGGCATCCACTTCATTGTTCTCCTCACCAACGTCCTCAAGCCACCCTCTCACTTCCCTTCTGGGTGTCATGTGTTGTTGATTCGCAAGTTCCAGTTGCACTCTTGTCTTAACATCTTGACTTAGAAGGTTGAGTTGCTGCGTTTCCTGTTTCAAGCATTCCAGATTTTCTCGGAGATCACAGATAGGGGAGGCACACTTGGCGATGCAGTGGAACAGATCAGTAAGAATAGTTAAGATTGGGCTCACAAAAATCCATGCTTTGTCAGGAAATCTGAAAAACAAACTCTTGAATTTCAACAGATTAGAAGGAGATCTACAGCTGATAGAGCGGAACCACAAGACTTCTAAGCCTTTATGCACTAAAAGTCTTCTCCACCATTTTCTATGCCCTTAAATATCAAAGAAGGACCCAAATTTTCTATGCACTAAAAGTCTTCTCCACCATTTTCACTTTTTTTATTTTAATTTATTTTAAAATTAATAATATAAATTTTAAAATAATTAAAATAAATTCTTATAAAAATAAAATTAATTTTTAAAAACATGCTTAAAAATGTGAACAAATGCATTAAATTAAGAAAATTTCAACTTGCAAACAAACGTAATCTATAATAAAAAAAAAAAAAAGAAGAAGTGAAATTAATCTAAAAAAGAAAGAAAAAGAAGTAAAACTAAAATACTGAGTATATTGCCAAATTTATTAATTAAAATTTCAATTCAATTAAGATCATTTTGCTGTCAAAAAAAATTAAGATCATTTTGGCACACGTTGATATTAAAACTAAAATACTGAGTATATTGCCAAATTTATTAATTAAAATTTCAATTCAATTAAGATCATTTTGCTGTCAAAAAAAATTAAGATCATTTTGTTAAACCAAGATTTTTCTTTATGCCCCATTCACGTTAGACGCGCGTTTTACGTAAGCTTGTCAGCTTGTTGGAGTTAGTAGCATTGTTTTGTGTAGCGTTACCGCGGTCAAACACTACTTGGCCCCATGATCTGTTTTAGTCAATATTGTATGGGCCAGCCTGTCAGCGTTGATATAATATTATCGCATTTTAGTCTGGCTTTACCAATATTTTTGTTTTTGGACTTTTATAAAAAGGACTGATCTGTGAAATATGGATGAAAATGATAATAACATTTCTTATTATCTAAATTTACCTCTTTCTATATTTTTCAAAACACAAAAAAAATGGGAATATGCTCTCTGTGTTTTTTTTATTCTCTTATTTTCAGGGTAAAAAAAAAAAAAAAACTATGAAACCATATTCTAGTTTTTATCAGTATCTTCTACCATTAAAGTTTAGCTTTATCGATCAAGATTCAAGATATACACTCCAGTGTTCAAATTTCAAAATTCATACTTGACATTGAATGGCATTATTCAAATTTCACGTTCGTACTTGACATTGAATGTCATTGTTCAAATTTCAAATTTGTCCTGAAATGAATGCTATTGTAAGTACAGAAACAACAGGTACTACATTTGACACATTGTACGTACAGACACAACAGGTACTACATTTGATAAAAAGGCTTTTTATTGGGAAAATTATGTTTGTCTATCAATATTATAAAAATGGTAAACGAGTTTTTTACTATTAGGAAAAATAATTATTTTTCAAGTCAAAATATAATTCAACATCTATCAAAAGTAAAAAAAAAACTAAAATTTTTTACTTTTCTTCTTCTACCTTGGCTCTTCCCCTCCCCTTTCTTTCTCTTCTCTTCCATTTCTTTAACGAAACAGCGAGATCTAGGTCACGATTCACTCTCGGAGGCTTCACCAAGGAAAAAGCGAAGCAATTGCGGAAGAAGACGATGGAGTCGGCGTCGTTTCATGACATTATGTACCATTCGTCGATCGCGTCTCGGCTCGCCTCTGATGTGCCGGTTCTGTAGATTTCTCCCGTCGGTGGCTGTTTCTCCGACGATGTAGGTTTAGGGCTTAAGTAAAGGTTAGTTGGTGATGTGACCTTTTACTTTCCAATCTGTCGACTTGGTATTAGAATTTGGACTGTACTTCGTGGATGTGGTTTTGTTTGATTTTTATGAACTGGACAATGTTTCTGTGTTTAAGAGTTAATTTTTATAAATTTGTTTGATCTGCGTTGAAAGATCTTCATGAACATTAAAAAAAAAAAAAAAAAAAAAAAAGGCATCTCACTGTTTTTTATGGCATTTTTCTGAAAAATCTTGATGTTATATTAAGTAAGTTAACTGCTTTTGATGAGGATATGATTTAATTTTTTTCTAAAAAAAAAATGATAAATCATAATTTATAATTAATACTAACAAAAAATTATAGAAATGACCTGATCGTTAAAACTCTTTACCATTTCTTTGTTGTTTCCATACTCAACAATCCAACAAGCCCTTAGGAAGAAGGCTGAAGTGGTCAAAGAAAGTTGGCTCACCTCGCTACGGCCAAAAATGGTTCAATCAGCTGGAAATTAAGGGACGGAGATAAGGTATGACAAAGAAGAAGGACAAGATTGATGGAAATGGAATAAAGAAAGATGGGTCTGAAATAGACATGGTGGCTTTTAAATCTCATGTCGACCGAATCGGAAAAGAAGGGAATAGTGGAATACATTATCCGACATTTTGAAAATGATTTGAAATTTTATTTTTTTTTTAAATTTGGGATAAGATATGATTGGATAAAAATATTTTAAAAATGGAACTAATTTCCCTCCTTTTGAGAAGTAAGTAAAATACAGTTTATTTAAAATAAGGAAACTTATCAAAATAACGACATAACGTGCGCAAATTCCGGCTGAGTTTTGCCTTGAACTTTATTTTTGGTTCCAATAAAATAGTTCACCCATGTCCTAGAAACTGTCAACCGTGTGAGATTCAATGGCTGTTTGTCCATTATACGTGCAAATGAGTTTTATATTTAATTTTATTTTTTAAGAAATTGAATCTAATAGTGTAAAACTCAAATTTCAAATCTCAAAAAATAAAATTAAATCTTAAAATGTAAATACTCGTTATGAAATCTTGTATAATTGTGCAAATGTCAAGCATCTTGTTTACATTAGTAAATGTGGATTGAAAAAAAGGTTCACTTGGAAAGTGGGACATCCTCTCTTAGGGTAACATTTAAGAACTTTTTAAAAAAATTTAAAATCTTTAATTACAAATAAGTGATATATATTAAAGGACCTATTTTAAATCTTTATCTGTATGAAGCATTGAACGTTCTATCATATAAGATAGATATAATAGATACTTTAAAAACTTTAAATAATGAAGAAAATATTATTAAGATTATAAAAATAAAATATATTATCTTTTCAAAAAAAATATTATAGTATTTGATCATTAAATTTGTATTCTTTTTAAAATTTTTAATAAAATTTTAAAATTATAACTCTTTTTAACCACCTTTTCAAAAAATTTATTCTATTAAAAATTTTTTATTTTATTTTATCTTTGATGATGCCTTTTTAATGGGAATGAGGCAGGTGTGCAGGAGTGTTTGGTTGGGCCAAAGGCTGGTGAAGTGAAGCGGAGGATCTTTGGATCGTTTGAGGGTACAAGGGTAGAAATTCTTGCAATGTCGATCTACGGGCTGGATGCGTGTTCGCATGGCTTGAAGAGCGGCGAGTGTGCAGTGGCCATTCTCAGATGCCTAAGTCAATTTGCACTACGAGAGAAAAGAGGCTGGCAGAGACGAATGTGTTGCGTGTGGTATGTTCAGAGTGCGTCTGTTCCATGCATTGGGGTGGCACTGTGTTGCCAAGGTGTATATATTTGATTTGAGGGTAGTAAGGATTAACACCATATTGGATGAGATATTTATTGCCTTTATCGGATTTTAGAAAGAGATATTGAAGGAGTAGTTTATTGAGAATTATCCTCCTCCCTTTTGGTGAGATTTGGTTGGATTTGTAGGATAATATATTATTGAGAATTATCATGTTTTCCTTGATGAGATTTAATTAAAGATTGAGTTCAGATTCTGGGATAATAAGTTATAGGGATTATTCTACTTTCCTTATTGGCGGGTGTCAGTTTGAGTTGAACCTCGTTCTCCAGCTAGGCACTTTCGTGAAGTGGGCTGGTACCGGCTTTGGAAGGTACGGAAGCCGGGGGCTTAGGTGCTTCATCTAGTGCGCTCTTCTTTGTGGGCTCAGTGGGCTGCGAGCCGTTTCAAACCCTATTAGTTGCCCCCCAGCCCTTGTGTACGGTGTGCGTGGGCAAGGGCTGTATCGTTTCTCGGATCAGGCGTGATATCCACGTGTTGCTCGTCCAGCTGCACCAGCCTTCCTTGGCCGGTTATGCTTTGTGTCCTGACTCTTGCGGGCTCAGGGCTCCAGACCTTTTACCGGCAGTTATCATCTGTGACTATTGGGGTCGGGGCTCAGACCCCCGGCAGTTATGTTCTAAAGCGAGCTAATGGGCTTAGAACATTCTGCCTCCAGGAGTTGTTATGCTCTTAAAGGCGGAGTTGTGGCTCTTGGTACATTGCGCGCCTGAGCCCGAGCTACTTGGCTCCATGTTTTGCATAGCCTATTGGCTGGCGGCTTAGTTCCGTTTGTTATAACTGTTGAGGCTAGCTCAGGCTCTGACCGTATGCTGGCGAACTAAGTTCTTTGACTCACTGGTACAGATACCTCGCGGCCAGCTCTGAGCATGGCTGAGTTGACGGTTGGGCTTTGGCCCGAGTCTTGAGGCTTCATGTTTGCTGTTTGAGTGGCCAGTTTCTGGTTACGTGACCTTTTGGTGAAGCGTCAGTGCGAAGGAAGTGTGTTGATGGGAAGAGCTTTTCAATGTATCTTGGTGAGCTTCGTGCATGTGACGTGGGGAAGAGCTTGGTATAAAGCGGTGAGTAGAACAACCCGTGTGGTTGTGGGGAAGAGCTCGATCAAGTCGACTGTTAGGGAGGCTGCGTCAATGTCTGACCCTGCGAGCTTCGTCGAGTGAAGCGAGAGGAAAACTGTCGATATGACTATCAAGGCTATCAGTTGAGCGGGTGAAGAAGCTGGCCGTGTGATGAGTGAGCTGTCGAGTGAGCTGATGTTTAGACTCGTCTTGAATGTGGAGCTCGTCCGTGTGAATAGTTGGCGGGCTTCGTCAGAGAAATGGCCCCAGTGGAAGAGCTGCGATGTTGATAGGGGGCTTCGTCGAGTGAGCGTAGGGAAACCGTCAGTAATGAGCGGTTGGCGAAGCTCGTCAGTGGCGCGGAAGAGCTCGTCGATGTTGATAAGAGCGAGGAGCTGCGTCCGTGTGGCGGAGAATACGTCGTGACGGAGTTGAGCGACCGATCCCGAGTGAGCTGGCGGGGAAGAGCACCGTCCCAGTATTGATAGGAGCGAGGCTGTCGTGTGAGCTTGGAGAAGAGCTTCATCCGATGTGAAACCAGTTGGCCGGAGCTTGTCCTTATGAACTGGCAGGAAGAGCTCGCCAATGTTGATAGAAAGCGGGAGCTGTCAGTGAACAAGCGAATGAGAGCCGATCGAGTGAGCGATGGAAGGCTCGTCGATGAGCAGTTGGTGAGCTGATCGCGTGAAGCGCGGGAAGGCGTGTGTTGATGGAAGGGAGCTGTCAGGTGTGAAATGGAGAAGAAGCTCGTGTCGATGAGCGGAGTTGAGGCGGAGCTTGTCCTTATATTTGGCGAGAAGAGCTGCCAATGTGTTGATGAAGGCGGGCTGTCAAGGTGTAGATCTGGCCCAGATAGAGGCTCGTCCATTGACGTGGGAAGAGCTACGTCAGTGAATGGTTAATTAGGCTTCGTCATATGGTAGCGGGAAAACTGCCGTCGTTGATAGAGAGCGGGAGCTAGATCCGTGTGAACAACTGAGATGGGGCTCGTCCAGTGAATTGATGGGAAGAGCTCGATCGGAGTGGCTTGATTGAGTAGAGCTCGTCCTTGTGGCAGTGAGTAGAAGGCTCGATCTTATGGGGCGGGGGGAAGAGCTCGTCGATGTGAATTGTTGGCGGGCTTCGTCAGTGAGCTGTTGTGAAGAAGCTCGCCGTGTGAATAGTAGGAACCGTCGAGTGGCGGCGAGGAGCTGCGATGCGAATAGTAGGAGCTGTCCGCAGCGAATTGAGGGGAGGCTCGTCGATGTGATGCGGGAACTGGTCGGGGTGGTGTTAGAGGCTCGTCCATGTGTGAATGGCGGGGCTCGTCAGTGTTCATTGTGAAGAGCTCGCCAGTAATTAGCGGGAACGTGTCAAAGTGAGCGTGGGGAAGAGGCTCGTCGATGTGGATGGTAGTGGGGCTGTGAGTGAGCGATGGGAAGAGCTCGTCCAGTGAGCTGTCGGTGAGGGCTCGTCCAAAGTGAGCCCCCATTGATGGAGGCTAGATCGTAATTTGTTGGGAAGAGCTTCGTCGATGTGATGAAGGCGTCGTGTGACTGTTGGCGGAGCTATCGAGTGGCCCGGCGGGAAGAGCTTCCTTGATGTTAATAGTAGGGCTCGTCGAGTGGAGCGGTTGGGGCTTCGCCCGATGCGAATGGTGGGAGCTCGTCCAGCGATTGAAGAGCTCGTCAGTGTGAGTAACGAGAACGGCTCCCGGAGTGGTGTTGGAGGGCTAGTGTGAATGGTAGGGCTGTCGGAATGGAGAAAATAATTGAGGAGGGCTTCATTGTGTTGAGTGATGGGAAGGCTCGTCGGGGAGAATGAATAATTGGCAGAAACGTCGCGTGAGTGATGGGAAGAGGCTGTTAGGATGAATTGTAAAGTAGAGTCCATCTTTGAGTGATGGATGAGCTGTCGAGGAATGTTGTCTGATGAAGCTCGTCCATGTGTTGAGTGATGGGATGAGCTGATCACGGAGATGAATAGTAAAGTAGGAAGGCTCGTCCATCTTTGGTGGGATGAGCTGGATCGAGCAGTGTAAAGTGCAGGCTGGGTCATCTTGGTGATGGGATGAGCTCGTCGAGAATGATAGTGAGTGGGAAGGCTCGTCCATGTTGGGTGATGGGATGAGCTCGTGAGATCGTAAGTGAGGAGGCCTCGCCCGTGTTTGTGTGATGGAAGAGCTGAAGTCGAATGAATAATGGTAAAGCGGGGAGCTACGTCCATGTTGTGGTACGGGAAGAGCTACCGAATGAATAATTGAGGCGGGCGCCGTCCATGTTGTAATGATGGGAGGCTCGTCGGGATGAGTGTAAGTAGAACTCGTCCATTGCTGAGTGATGGGATGTTTCGTCGAATAGTAGATACGGTGAGCTCGTCCATGTTGAGTGGTGGGATTGTTGTTAGATGAATAAAGTAGAGCTCGTCCATCTTTGGTAGTGGATGCAGAGATCGTCGGTAGTGTAAAGTAGAGCTCGTCCATGTTGAGTGATGGGATGAGCTCGTCGGAATGAATAGTAAAATAGAGCTTGTCCATGCTGAGTGATGGGGATGAGCTCGTGAATGAATAATTGAGGAGGAGCTTCGCCCGTGTGTGATGGGAAGGCTGTTGACAATCATTGAAGCGAGGCTGTCATGTTGTGTGATGGGAAGGCATCGGGGATGAAAGCCGGCGTGGCTCGATGGCTGGATATGGCGATGTGGCACAGTGCAGTGCGGCTCACGAGGCGGCGTGCTAATGTGGGTGGGATCAAGTGATGTTCAGCCAGTCGAGTGTGTAGCCATGTGACTCGCGAATTATACTGAGTGTCGTCAAAGTGTGTGCCGCGATGCAATGTGGCTGAATGGTTGCTCACTCAGTGTGAGTAGACGACCATCAAGTGCGATAATCAAATCCGATGTGGACGATCATCAGGGCCCAGGCAGATCAAAGCCTCTTATTACGTCATCGCTTTGATTACTGATGCCTTTGTCTTAGCAGATTGTTGACCAGTGATACGATGCGTACTAAACTTTATGGAGTTTATGCTGGATACCTCTTCGGTGTGTAACTAAAATGCACGAGATGAGCGTCAGTTTGTCGTCTTGTGGGGATCACACGAAGATGCAGTTCCGGTTTGTTGGACTACTTGTAGGTGTGTTACGTCGCTTCATGAGGGAGGGAAGTTCTGTTCGTCGTGTCTCTGTGGGCGTTGCATCTGCACGATGGGATTGCTCGCTCTTCTATCAGCGTTGATTGGCGAGGTGAAGTGCTTCCGCTGGTAGTCATTAGCACCTTGCTTCTCGCGTCGGGGGTGCGTCGGCGTCTCTTGGCGGATCTTGCATCAACAGCGGTTGGCTTTGCTCTTTGCTTGTGTTAAGTCGATACCATCGATGGCGAAATCGATTATGTTATAAAGGCTATCTCGTTCCATGAGCGATAATGATGATGCCTTTTTTTCAAGCAGGGCCCGAAATTTTGGGTGTGCGGGGGTGCGTGGGTTGGACAGGCTGGCGGTGGGCTGAAGCGGAAGGATCTTGGATCGTTTGGGCTGGGGTAGGATAGTACTGATGTCGATCTACGGGGCTGGATGCGTACGTTCTGCCCAGAACAAAGAAAGAAGGGGGGCCAGGCCCGGGTGTGCCGTGGCGCTCCAGTGCAAGTCGGTTTCTTTACGAGAAAGAGGCGCTTAGAGGGCAAATGTGTTGCGATATGAGTATGTCACGTCTAAGAGTGCGTACTTTCACATTGGGATTATTTTTGTATTTATAGTGTATATTATTCTGAATTTGAGGGTAGTAAGGTTAACTGCATTGGATGAGATATTTATTGCGCTGTCGGATTTTAGAAAAAGAGATATTGGAAGAATAGTTTGTGAAATTATCACTCCTTCCTTTTAGTGAGATTTGGTTGGATTTGCGAGAATAAATATGTGTGAAATTATCCTGTTTTCCTTGATGAGATTTAATTAAAGATTTGGATTAGATTCACGGGATAATAAGTTATAGGGGATTATTACTTTGTATTGGCGAAATTCAATCGATTTGCAGATATGGGCTTCTCAATTATCATAGCAGACCTTTGGGTAGAAGTGGGTGAGCCTTAACTTTGAAATTTGGGCTTGAGGCTTGGAACCCAAATGCAGTGCTTCTTCTTTGGGCTCAAAGTGGAGCTGCAGCCGTTTTCAACCTGTCAATCTTAAAATTATTTTTCATCCATTTGATTTGATCTTATACGTAAAGTTAATTCATTTTAGTTTTCTTTTAAGGGTTCTCAAAGAGTGTTTTTTCATGGTACTTTGAATTTTCTTACTTGACCCTTTATGAGTTTCTAATTAAGGGCAATTATGCTTTGGGCTCATATTTAAAGAACAATCATGAAAGCATCCAAATTAAGTTCAAAATCTATCGCATCAAGTAAAATTAACCTTAAGGATATAAAAAATTCAAAATATCAATTTTAAATGGATTGGATTTCAATATATAAATATATTCACTTGTAACAATTAATAATTTTTTAGCAAATATATAGATAAATATTAATATTTTAAATATAAAATATCTTAATTATATAATATATTATTTTTTATTTATAATGTTCATATTATGATTTATTTTTTATATTTGTACACTAAAAGTTTAAATAAATTAATATAAAAATATTAATTATCAATTAAGTGTCTAATATTTTTATCAATTAAGATTTTAAATTTATTTTTAAAGTATAAACTTATTTTAAAATAAAAAATTTGAAAGCAAATCCTAAATATTAAAGATAAAGAATTAAGCAAATTACAAAAGTAAAATTAGAATAAATAAATAAATAAATAAATAATAAATAAATAAATATATATATATATATATATATATATATATATATATATATATATATATATATGCTAATATATATATATATATATATATATATATATATATATATATATATATATATAACAAAATAATAATAATAAAAACACACATATAATTGATAGAAAACATATTTGTGTTCATTTTTTTTTTCTAAATCATAATAATGAAACACATGAATATGCTCAAATTTAGTATGAGACACAGGGATTTGTTACCACTAAAATTAATTTTTATAATGGCATATAAGATATGAACTAAGTGTATAAAGATTGTACAAGCTTTTTTTTTGTAGAAAGTTGATTGATTTTGTAAAACACAGGAAAATCGATTTTTCGAAAAATGGCAAAGCGGAAATTATGCGCAATAGTATAGGTTGAAAACACGTAATTTTCTAGATCTTGGATAATGAAACAGACTTGGGTTAAGTCGTCTTTACGAAAATCTAGTTACGATCAATTTCGTCGAATTAAAGGCAGTTGGAATTTTGCGTTTTAATTATCGGGTGTCGAATTGACGAAGAGTGGTGCCACGCCTTGTGATCATTATAACGTGGCATGGCGGCTTGTGAGGGTGCACATGGCATGAGTAAATGTGGTGAGCAGGGTGTCACATAATACGTGTCAAGTATGTGTATATACATGAATAATCAAAGGAAAAAGATTCATGGCTCGCATTAGAACTGTGTGTTATGTGAAGAGATAAGTCGAGCAAAGGGAAGTCCCAGGGGTGGCCATTGAGGCCGTGTGTCATCTTAGAGGAAGGAAATCAATCTTTAGATAAGATAAAGAAGAAAGCAAGTGAGGAGGGACATGTGACAAGGAAGTGGAAGAGAGATTTTCCCGATTGAATCAAGTGGATCGATTCGATTGGGAGAGAAGAGAGGGGAAGGAGGAAGAAAAAAGCGAAGAAAAGAAAAGAAAGAAGAGGCAAAGATAGTGAAGCTCACCTTCTCTCTAAGATTCTACGGAGATCGGACTGGGTGGTTGTCGTTGAGCAAGAGACAAAGTTCGCCTCTGTGACAGGAGAACCCCCGCGTGAATGCAAGAATCCCAGGATTTTCGCCAAACTCCAAGAGGTAAGAGTTTTTCTCCTACTTTGGTTATTTTTTATCTAAGAGTCATTTAATAGCATAGGGTCTTTGGGAAAGATAGTCAGCCCCAAAATTTTCGACCGAACATTGAAATTCTTGTCTATGCGGCAACCAAATCTGACTTCTGACTATTATCGACTATGTGTACCGCTTTTATGTGTTATTGTTACAAAATGAATAACATGTCGGGTCAGTGGTGAAAATCATGTTAATATATGCTTATATGATGTATCGACGTGAGATGTCACGGATGCGAAGTTATCCTTTAAAATATAATTATCTATGATTTATTAACGTTGCATGTAATATTCATCATGCACGTGAATATGAATCGGCATGAAATGACATTCCATTACTTCATATGTACGGACATCATAAAGTGGAAACGGGAAAGGGAGTGCATTACATGGTTTTCGAACAAATTTCATTCTGAGTATATCTAATAAATTATACCTGAGGGGCGCCACAAATTTTATCTGAGTATGTCCATAATAAATTATACTCCGAGGGTCATTCAATAAATTTTCTGAGAATGTTCAATGAGTTTTCAAAAACAAAAATCTTTTTGTTTTGAAAACATTTTTCATACATGGCAAATGTATCGTGGTGAGGGAGCTTCGCGAGACTCTGGTGACACGGGCATGACACGTAGACATCAATCAGGAATGCATGGCTTTACTAATGCGTGCTTACATCGCACGCGCACCAGCGAGTACTCTGTATGAGCATTCCTCTACCTGCATCACTTCACCGCCGCGAAAAATATTTTCGTAAAATCGAAGACCTGGGGATGAAACCCATCCAAAATCTTACCAGGAAAACGACTGTATTACAAGGCTTATTCATGTATTTTTGTAAAATTTTGGATATTTATCCAGCTGAGAATTTTGGGCGTAAAACCCCGTCAGATATGTACGAGAAAACAATAAACTCATTGCGACGATTTATACAAATAATAAAAGTTTTTCCTGTGCTTCGTAGTTTTGTAATGAAAATGCTATTGGAATCGGAACTTATAAGATTTCAAAAAGGGTCGGAAATGCGTGAATGCCTGTAACACTAATGCATGCTCAATGTGATTGTGGAATTTTACTGCCGTGACGTAGGTGCAGGAGATGCCAAGAATCAAGCACATGTGCTTCAGTTACGAATAGGGATTCTGTGTCGCGGCGCAGTTCGCTCATGGTTTCATGTCACAACAGAACTCCCGCGGTCGCCGACATGGTTCATAGATTTGGCAATGTAACCTATTACAAATACGCATTCCTCATATGGTATAGTTCGGGTCTGGCCGGATTTCAGTCGCGACAAAACTCTTCAGTCGCGACATAGAACTCAAGATCGGTGTTTCGTGTCGCAACATGCCTTTGTGTCAGCGATGTGGTCGGGTCACGACTAGGAATTTTGTGTCACAACAAGAGTAAATAAAAATGTCACGACATAGTTCACTACCACGAAAGCGGTTTTTTTTATTCGACTGTAGGATCTCTATGTCGGCTGCAGAATAATTATCATGGCGTAACTCCGTGGTCGCGACAGAGTTTTTCATGTCACGACATAAGGCAGCTGATGTAGTATTTTTATGTCACAAACATAAGGTTCTATGTCGCGACGTGGAAAGGCTACGCTAGCGGCTCTAATCGTCGCGACATGTATCATAACGACACGGCCCTGTGCGTTCAACCCACATACCCGCTTAGTGTCACAGCGTAGCTTGAGGGGGCAAAGGGTCTCGTCATGACAAAACATTTTTACGCCGCGATTTAGCTCGCCAATGGGGAAGGATCGGTGTCACACAAGATTTTCCCCTCATCTAATGTAGATCGCCAAGGAAGGAAATTCTATGTCACGACAGGACATTCATTGTCGCGACAGAGAGTCATTGTTGCATGATTCCATGTCATGACAGAGTCGCTATGTCTCGACAAGGAAATCTGGCAAACAAAGGCTCGTGTCGCAGACTCTCCTTTCGTGTCGCGGATGCAGGTCAAGCTTGACGAGGGATTTTTCTGGCCGCGACATAGACTTTGCCAAGTACAGCGAATCCGCATGAAAGAAAAACCCATGTCACTTCACGCAGTTCTTCCGTGTCGCGAAGGGCAAGAGGGAACAATGAACTGTGGTCACAACCGACTTTTCCTCGTCACGATAGAGAGATGTGTAGGTCAGGAAACTGTGTGGCGACAAAAAATTTTTAGTCGCGACAGAAAGTTAATATAAGAAGATCCCATGTCGCGACGAAAGTTCATCCGCGGTCGCGACAGAAACTGACACCGCGTGAGCGCTAAAGTCACGCTCTTCTCTCTTTCGACAGGGCACAACGTGCAAGCACAGAGAGTCACGAGCAACAACACTGGCGCGCCACCATCGAGGCGCGAGAGCGACAGAGGTATTTCTGTCGCAATAGAGATTTCTTTGTCGCGACAGACTTCTCATAGTTACTCTGGCGCGACAGACTACTCATAATGACTACCACAAGACAAGAGTCAGGCACTGCTTTGAGCCACTATCTACTGACACACCGCTCATACCACCGCTCATGCACACTGTTCACACAAGTTTTCCAAATTTTGGTTTCCGGATCAGTGGGACCCATAATATTAAAAAAAATAAAATAAAAAAATGACCCCGGATTCGTATGTCACTACCAGACGTATATGGTACAACATCACCTGTGACTGACTGGCACTGTGTTTAGATCATTTATCTATCATAGGCATTTTGATAAATCAATATGTGTGACATGTGTGATGATCAGGTGAACATTATACACGGTAGATTGTATATGGAACACTAGTGAGTTAGAAACAACCTAGGTTCAAAACAAACTAAACATGATAGTTCGAGAATTGAATTGAATTGTATTAGTGTTTGTCATTTTACACCACTAAGGAAAAAGGGGTGAATGGTGTAGTTCATGATGATAAAGTCTATTAGTGGTGGCATATGCATTACTAATTAAATAAAGAGAAAGAAATCTCAATTCTTCATTTGATACGCAGATTCATGTCGATGGATTTATAATTTAAGACGTAGAGGTCGTCCACGGGGCGATAGCCAACCATCACTCGTTTTTTACCAGTAGGTCTGTAACACCCCGAAATATACCCTACCGCTAATGTGTTTGTGGTATTTCAGAGCGTAATTTGAATTTTTCGTAATTTAAATGCGAAACATGGAAATTGAGAAACCTGAAAATTTGTATAAGACACAAGGGTAAATATGTAAATTTTCAAAAATGGGCATAAAAGTCATAAGTTAATAAGATTATAGGCCAAAGTGGAATAATGGGAAGTTAAGGTGCAAATAATAAAGTATGGGAGGACTAAAAGGCAAATAAAAGGCAAATTTAGCTATAAAAATGGAAGACTGCTCGGGTCTCTCATATTTGTGGCTCTACGTGAAGGCCAAAAGAAGAGAAGAAGAAGAGGAGCAAATGTATGGATTCTAGTAAGGAACTTTGTATGAAAGTATGGAACTTGTATAGAAATGCTATGATTTTGTATGGAAACTACTTGGGTATGGATTGCTAGGGTTCTCTATGGATTGGGAATTCGATCTAGGCCTCGAGCTGTGGTTTGAGGTGTTAAAGAGAGTATCATTGAGTATGTAATCCACCCTTGAATACGTAAATTTTTTGTTTAAGATGTGTGGATACAATTTGTGTGTTGTGAAGTTAACCTAATCATCCTCCTCGTAATTTGAGTTGGGTTTGGTAAAAACCCAAATTAATTTATACGTTGGTTTATTGCTATGAACCATTTCGGGGAGATGTTTTCTGCAGAGTTTATAAATACCCTTTTGATCAGAACTCTCTGGAAGAAAGGGCATGAATTCTACCATTTCTGGGGCATTTTCCCGCCCCCAGACGGCATTAACAGAGGCGGGCATTCATACCACTTACGCAGATTCAAAATGGTAACATACCACTCACCAGGGTCCAAAGTGGTACTCCCAGACCAGACAGTGGTACCCACTAACCATAACAGCATCGTACCTAAGATTCCACCAAAATGGTACCCTGCATTCACTCGCTTCCTCGCAACCCCGATTTTTGGTATTCTTACATCGTTAAGATCAAATCAACACCTAGTGGCATGTGAACCCTCTAATAATATTTAATGGGATTCAAATAAGAAATGAACTGCCGGTTAATGCACCGCATCGCCGAGGCGAGTCAAGTGGGGAAACTAAATGCCCCTAAGATAAGATAGTAAGTTCTTGGACACATATAATTGTAGGAATGCCTAAGACCAGATATTGAATGACACAACACTTCTATGATGACGGGCAGTACCGCTCGATCAACAGCCGCTGCCACGACACTCGCTACGTTACAGACACTGGACGGCACGCAAGACTCGCTACCACGACACTTATGTTACGCGGCGCATTAACGCTCTAATCTGCTCGACACTTACCAAAGGCTACTCGACACTCGCTACGCGCGCATGTTCCGACATCAATGCTTCGACACCCTACTTTGTGCTACTTCAAGATCGCACCGCACCTTCCTGCACTTATTACGTCGTGGTTCTACTCATTTCTTATTATCGTCTATAATCCAAACGTTTATATGATAAGAATCAATAACAAATAAGATGAGTAAATACATTGTTCGCTTTCTCCGAATCGCACTACCGTACCTCCTCAGATAAAGATAAGTTCAGCACCCACTCGTTCCTCCCTATAAGCATAAGTTCAGAATTCTACCGAGATCCAATAAGTATAAGTTTGAAGTATAAGTACAAGTAGGTGTATAAGTCGTTATATGAATTCATGAAAATCCTATTGTCTCAAGCATCAGATATCCGTTGTCATATACGCTATCAGACAAAGATATCAATGCAACGTGGTACATATATAAGATGATATGTCACCAAGCTGCAGTTTTTAAAGACTGCTTCAATCCTGCGGTAGTACGTGAGGAAGACGCCCAGGATCTTCCGTATACCGGGTCGGCCAAAGACATCGTGAAAGCTCATCATCAGGTTCAAGGCCCGATCATGTAAATGTAATGCACGCTTTTGTATACAAATGGGACTCAGATCAGACAGGAGTATGACATCAGAACACCACTACGGTGGTAGTTTTATTCTGTATCTTTATATATGATATTTTTGATTCGCTTATAAGCAATTTGGGCCCACAAACGCCCAAAAGCAAGTAAAGAGTCCCAAGATGGTTCAGACCATTGCACCGCCCGCGCTGGCCTGCATGACAAGGTCTTTATGGAGGCTACGGGCACCGTTGCTTACCAAGATGCGCAAAGCAGTGCAACTGGGGGTCAGAGGGTCAAATAACCTCCAGAGGTTTAAGGCCCATCGTCCTCCGACATTCATGGAAGCAGGGATCTCACGCTGGCCGACCATCGGGTTCCGATAGATCGAAGATATCGAGGCCATGGAAATCACCTTCGATGCGATGAAGATTAGACTAGCAAGACCCAAATAGGGTGAATCCCAAGCACATGATCGGTCAAGACCTCGAGGGACTTCAGAGGCATGATCACAGAGTTCCATGAGCTCTTCATGAGCAAATATTTTCGGCAACCTGCATGCAAAGGCCCAAGAGTTCCAGAGCTAAAGCAAGAACGACGACAACACGAATACGTATTAAGCTCACAAGCTACCTGCCATTGACGACATGTACACGTACATGGCTAAGGTGAGTGCTCGAGGATGGTATGAAGTCGTCCATCCGGGCAAGATCAGAGGATTCCCTCCCACAAGATACGGACTCCCATGGTCGACTCGCTATGGCCAAAGAGAGAGAGATAGACACGCACTGCCACTCCGGCACACGGTGCTGACAAGAGGGGAAAGGAGGGTCACTTTCTTTTCTAGTTCCCAGAAAGAAGTCAAGGCTTCTAAATTACCGAGGGTTTTGGCGACGTGGCCTCGACTATCAAGGTTGGCACATACTGTTCTAAATTCGCCAAGACCAATGACATGTTTCCATCATTACCACCCTGACATACGGAGTCGGGATTTCCAATGCAGGTAAGGATCCCAAGGCTACGACACCTCATCCCGCCATCACGGACGTGCGTAGACGCACATGTTCCTTCACCCCAAAGCCAGAGGAACTAAGATCGCCCCATGGTGCCGCACAAAGACCTTCTACCCGCACGCACAAGCTAGAGAAACCAGAGTATGGGTCGAGGTCGAGGACACGCCCACAGCCGACTCGTGGCCTAGAGTATCTACTAGCCAGACCAATCGACTAAGCCAAACAGATCAGTCAGCTTATATAATGCATGTTTATGCTATTTCGCTTATGGTTAAGAATACTGCTTAATTCGTGCATCGATCTATTCATCGCCGATCACGTGTGAGAGACCGGGCTTGTATGGTCGATACCTCGAAAGCCGTCAGATGTAAGCCTCCCTCAGTGAACTGTGGTGCGTAGATCCGATACGTCGCTCGGCGAGTTGGGAGACTGGATTCTACCACCGTGGCCCGGTGGTCGCGGACATGTCGTAGCTTGATGTCATCCTCGACGGATCGTTAACTAGCACACCGAAGTCATCATCGATTGCGAACGCAGAGAGTTACCGCCACACACAAGACTAGATTCTCGCACGCTTTCTGGCGACAAAGCACGATGTTTTACCCAGACCGTACGACCCGCATAAATTCGCAAGCACGGGTCGACTCATAAGCCTTACCGGAGGACGAGCGGAGAAAAGGACTGATCCGCCGGGCATTTACGAAAGATGAGGATGTTTTTTCTGACGAAGCACGATTACCTCCGCAGAGGGACGTAGACTTACGACGAAATATACCCTAGTACGCCGCCCATTTCATTACTCATCATGTGATAAAGACCTGGCTGAATAGAGAACTCAAGGTCCGTGATACATGAATTATCGACAAGGGTTTTATTTTAGATCGAAGACTTCACCACGAAAGACTCCAAATTCAAGCCATAAGAAGAAGACAAGACTCTTCGAACGCGCATCACTATCACAATGAATCTGCCACGATCAAGAATCTGTGATTCATTACCGAGGATCGATGATTTATTTGATCACCGAAGCGGGCACGAGTCTACCTGCAAGATGTAATTCCTTCTGACCTGCTATCACGCTCGAGAGTTGGGAGGCAAATATCCCTAAGACAACGCTTAAGACGCTGATATTGGCATTTCGAAGTTCACAGCCGGGATGCATTTTCTTGATCGACTAACGTGGTTACAGTAAGATCTACGGATCTCATGCATAGAGTATTCCAACCTATTTGGATCTGTTTGTTGTGGTCTTCGTTGACGACATTTTGATCTAATTCCTACCAGGAGGAGCATGTGGACTGGCCTGGAGGGTCGCTTCACAGTTTTAAGAGACCATCATCAGATGCCAAGTTCAAACGGAATTTGAAGCTACTAAGGTAAAATTCTGGACACATCAAGCTTCTAGCCTGTGTGTCACAGGACTGGCGAGAAGGTCGAGGTCGCATTTAGTCAGAGAAATGGTCGGCCTTCGAGATACGCAATTTCTTCGGGCTCTGCTGGGTACTACAGAGGTTCATAGAGGATTTTATCCCGCTAAGAAGACCTACGACAAGATCGAATCCTGAAGGTGGTGTTTCAAATGAATGACTTATGTGAGAGAGCATTCTAGGAATTGAAAAGGAGGCTTACTTAAGCTCCTATTCTGATAGTCCCGGAAAGGGGACAAAGGTACACAGTTGTATCAGGATGCCCTCGAAAGATCTGCCAGATGCGCTGATGTGCAATCCTCGAGAGGGTAGTAAAAGAAATTTTACGGCTGGGTTTCAGCTTTAAGAATCCTGTCGACTACTCCTACACATGACATGGAGCCGCGGCCATCAGTTTCGCTCTTAAAGATATGACGCCACTATTTTTATGGTGAGAAGTTTGAAGTATTTTCAGACCATAAGAGTCTGAAGTATATTTTCACGCGGTGACCTCAAATACGAGGCAACTGTGGACGGATTTTCTGTAGGATTATGACTTCACCTTGCATTACCATCCCGGTAAGGCAACGTGGTGGCCGATGCACTCACTAAGTCAACAGGTGTACTAAATAGTGCAGCTTCCTGAGTTGGTAGATGCTCGAGATCGCAGGATGTCAGACTACAAAGATAAATGATCGGGCTCGGGGGTGGCTGTCGCGGAGTTTAAGGGCTACGCCTTCATCGAAAGCAGAGTGATCGAGTCCCCCCCTAAGCGTGACATAGAAATGTCCATCGTGGACCGGCATACGCACGTGACGAAGGCTGTGCCCGTGACATCCTAAATCTCTGGTGTCTCAAGACAACCCGTCAACTCCGCTGAATACCGTGTCTCATATTACGAGACCTATACATGAGTAAAAATGGCCACTTGGACCCATACATCAATACTCATCAAAATACATCAACTATATTACCGAAGGTTTCAAGAGTTATTACATTACGCCTTAAAACAAATATATATTAAAATTTGTGACTTAACACACGTTTACAAAATAAATACCCAAGCCACATGTCGGCTTTCTTCTCAAAGCGGCCTCTAATGAGCGCCATCTTCCCGAACACCTCGTACATGAAATAATATTCCCCTCGATTGCAGGGGCAATGCCCAAGAGGTGATAATCTCCTACATAAGATTCCCACCTGCGCGCACATGCAATGATTCAATATAAACGCATTCAAGCAAATACATGATCCTACTTGAATGTCTACACGCCCAATCCCATGTCTCGAGTCCTCACCGACTCCTCACGCCTAACCTAAATGCGAGCAAAACATCGCTTTCAAAACAAAAAGGTTTTCGTTTGAAAAACCTCATACCGAAGTTTCTGGTGAATATATCAATCATTCTCCGAGGCAAATTGTCGACTCATTTTTCCGAACGCCTATGGTCAACCTCCTCATGAACTCCGCTTGACCATTCTAAGGGCAATTCTTCTAAAAATCTTCCTCGAAATTCCTTCACAACCATTTTTCCATTTTTTCTTTCTTTTTGCGTCATGCACTCACACCTAATTTTCAGTTTCTGCATATGAAATGCATTATGTCATTTCCAAACAATTCATGTTAATATATAAATCATGCATATACTAACATAAATTAACTCATAACATCATGTTATTTAATTCTAATCAATAATATCAAAATTAGCTCTCATCGAAAGCAATCACAATTTATTTCAATGGCTACACACAATTATATTTTATATAATTCAACATCATGTTAACACCATTTAATTATATGCATTAACAATTTCTTTCACACAATTCAAGCCATCCAATCTCAACTGGGTAACACATTACATTTATAAACACACATGGACCATTTTCGGTCCAACTAGCTAAACCTAAGACTGCTTTTACCGCCTCCCTAGCGGAGCAAAGGTCGTCTGCGGCAGCCCACTCTCACCAGCATCTGTTCCACTTTGTGGAATCAAAATCCATGGCCATTTCCGGCCCAACAACATCCAAACCATAATTTATTGCATAAATTATCACACAAACCACCCAAACAATCCCTAAACTGTCCAAAACAGGTTCAAAATATTCCAACAATTCGGTCCTAAGTTTTGGGACCGATCAAACGGCCACTCACGACCTCAAATCAACCAAAGTATTTACAAAGCTCTTAAAAACAAAAAATAACCGAGTAGGAGAAGACCCCTACCTCGAGTCACCGGGAAACTCTATAAAACCTGTCCACGCGTAGTCTGCAACAGTAGAACTTCTTTTGCTTTCTACCGACAAGATCCGACTGTCCGAACACTGGGAAATCTAGAGAGAAGTTGGAGTTTCTCTCTTTAGAATTTGAAAACCCCCTTCACTGCACATTTTGAGCTCCAAAATGAGAAGTGTTATCTTTTTTTTTTTTCATTTTATTCCTCCTTTTGCCACTTGTCAAGCCATCATTGGCTCATTGGATTTCTTATCCACTTAATCCACCCACTTTGACTTTTCTACCCAATTAGGAGATGCCACATGTCCATATGGGCCCCACACTTGAGCTCAAGTTGGATCGATTCAGACCTGACATGTGGCACAATCGTGAGCCACCCAAAATGCGCCTAAGTGTCCAAAGACTACGTCACTGTCAAAAACGTGCAAATTCGACCGCCTCCGACCACGTGGTAGCTAGATTTTGTGAGACAATTCCAACGGTGAAGTCCATTTCATCATCCGAGATCTAGAAAAATTTCGGATTTTGACCAAAATTACCATTTTGTCATTTTTAAGAAAATTAGGATTTTCTCGGGGTTTCACAAGGCCATTCATTACGACTCAAGAGTCTTAGTATAGGGATAGGTCAGGATTCCCTAGCTTGAAAATCCGAGAGAGGAGAGTCCTCGTGGAGTTCCATTACTTCGACGGCTTCGGTGGCATCCAGATGACACGAAGATGTATCAGATCTTCATCGCCTAAGAGGATACAGCTGACGGCCAAGACGCCGCAGATTGCTCAAGATGTCTCACTGGTCGTGCAAAGGCCGAGCACTGTAAGGGGCAAAATACCCAAACTCTGGAAGTAGCCGAGCGGAAGTGGGAGCATCGTCACGACGGACTTTACGACCCACCTACCACGCACACCGAGAGGAATGACGCGAGATGGGTGATATGGACCTACCAATTAAGTCGGGCACATTTTCTGGGCAAAGGCGATAACCTTCACACCGGGAGGAATTCGCCTGCTGTATATTCGAGAGATCATTCCATTACATGGAGTATTAGTGTCCATAGTATCGGACAGAGATTCCAGGTTTACGACACACTTTCGAAGAGTTTCCTGCATACAATGGGACACAATGATAATGAGCACCGCTTTTCATCCATGTATTAAAACGGTCACTGAGAGGACCATATGCGGAGGACATGCTACTGAGCATGCCCTAGATCATAAGGGCTCGAGAAGCACTTAATTTAAGGGAATTCGCCACAACAACAAGTATCGTGCGAGTATACGATGACACCTCTGGCTGAGGCTTGCATTCGGGAGGCTATGTCGATCTCCAATTTGTTGGACAGAGGTGGGAGAGAGGTCCACCACTGGTTTAGATTTGATAAGAGACACATCCAGAAGGCTGGTTTGATACCTAAGCTGCCTTACGGCCAGAGTCAAGAAGAGCTACGCCGATGTTAAGAATTAAATCAGATATGAAAAATTTATGACACTATCACCAAAAGAATATTATCTAATCTCTAAGAATCCGCCAAAACTTGTTAAAACAAAATATAACTTTTCAGAGTACTTATAAGAAGAATTGTTTTCATTATTGAACCTTATTTAAAGATTTAGCTCGTCTTAAAACTCCAGCGCACGTGTCGCATAAGTGATAAAGTGGATCTATAAGTCCGAATATCGTTCCCATAAAGATTGAAAAGGATTTAAACTTCAACTACACCAACTACTCAAGTTCTATACTATTTGAACTTCCATTTCAGAGTAGATTTAGTAACCTATAAAGAATTTTAAGAACTGGAATCCTACATTTAAAATAAAGGAAAAATTAAACTTCTAAATAATAATCGGATCAACCAGACATTATCGTTTGAAGTAGACACTGGGATTTCACTGCTGTGAAATTATCAATTCCTGCATCATAATCTAATTCTATTTTCCCTTGAGTTGGAATCTGAATTTGTCAAGAGGCAAGATAGTATAGTTTGGATTCCTCCTTTAACCATACTTTTCACTGAGCAGAGGTTTATGTTCATTTCAGAATCATGATTCTATTCAATTACTATTGTACTGGAAGTTCTTTTATGCATCTCAGATTTTTCTTTCCAATAATTCATACTCATTTATGATCACATATCTTCGTTTCCCAAGACAGGCAATCGCTGATTTCTACAAAATGAATGGTGTCTCATCCTTAAAATTCGAAAGAGTTTTCTTTTCCTCGACATCTCGCCTAACACTGATTAAGATCATTCCTCTAGACCAAGGAGAAATCTCTAATTAATTAAATTGATATATCACTAAACCATTCTCAAACCATGAGCAAATTGAGGACGACAAGTAACCTTTCGTAGTCTATTGGGCTTCTTCAATATTAGTCTAAGATACCCCCAAGTAACTCGATCTATGCTCTCAGAATCTCCATCTCTGCACGCCCGTGAGGGACTCTTGAAATCGAGTTAGACAATAGTCCTTTTCATGGGTATAAGCCAAAATTGGGAACAATTAATTTCAAGAACACCATTCAAATAAATTCATTATTCAACTTAGGAATTTTCTTTCCTCATCAGTGCGTAAAAGACCATAACTAATATCGATCTTTCCTACTGAAGTTATGTTCTCAAAACCTGGATTATAGTGTACATCAAATACCGATCAGAAAATTCCACTGTAACTGCAATCAACTGAAGAAATGATTTCCAACTTTTGTCTGGAGTTCATTGAATTCAAACAGTAATCGTAAATATATTTTAGCATTTAATTTCAACTTCAAAACTTCTAAACAATTTACTATTTTAGATCCAATAAACAAATCAAAAATCCCAAGCTAAATCTAATCTACGAAGAAAATAAAAAAAAGAAAAGAAAAATATAATACAAAAAGAGTCCCCGCCCCGTGTACTTTTGTTCGTTCACGCCGACCGACCGCCTCGCTTCCGCAAATGTTTCATTTACAGAGCTCCTAAAAGTCAGCCCCAAAATCGAGGCCATGCCAGGAACCCTAAAAATTCTGGCCCAGATTTGCTCCTCTTTCCGCTACCGACCCAGAAGTTGTGTCGCGATAGAGTTTCAGGTCTGTTGGTGAGGTATGCAAATATATGTCGAGTCACATCTCAGGTTCTTCTCGCTTTTAGTCGCTTAATAAACGCATTTTCAAGGCACGCCTTCTTCTTTCTTCAAAGATAATAACTCGTCGCGACAGAAGCCTTCACGCGACAACACTGCGGCATTCCTCAACACTTATGTCGCAACATCGATAATCATGTCGCAAACACAATTTCGGGCCACAGCCGCAGTCGGGTGCCGCACCAATTTTCATGTCGCCATAAGACTCGCTCGTGCTCGGTCGGCAACACCGTGGTCAGACATTCGCATTTTGTCACGCGAACTGCAGTCCGTCACTACAGGCTCATGCCACCGAGCTCGACTCGCCGCAGCCTTCGCTCGATGTCGCTGGCTACGACTTCTCGTGTTGTTGGCATTTGCTGTCGCTAATTCAGTTCATGTCGCAACCAACTTCTTCAGAAACAAATTACTCGCTCTATCGCGACCCGCTTTGTTATGTCATACGCACTTTTCGCATTGTGTTGAATTTTCGGTCGCGACATAGAAAAGTCCGTCATGACTCGCTTCCCCTCATTTAGCTTAGTTCTACGTCATGATTAAGATCCATGTCGCGACATAGACTAATTCACTACATGTTTAACTGGGTTCCTCATTAACTAAATAGTTAAACAAGTGAGTGATCATCACATGACATAAATTTTGTTGCCGCTAATGAACTTCTTCTTTAAGGTTTCTCTTTGTCTCTACCAATTCTCCTCCATGTTGTAAGAGTTAGTGTCGCGACAGTAAACTCACAACATAATTTCGCTTTACGGTCTTTCATTATGTCAGAACATAATCGATTCGGTCTCAAATGGCTTCTCCTCCCCATTTC